>JAJMAW010000074.1:0-69973 GCA_030565085.1 Sugiyamaella pinicola | reverse complement strand
AAAAAAAAAAAAAAAAGTTACCAAAGGCATGGTAGGACTATGTATTGTTTGTAATAAGCGCCCACCATAATTAAAACGCTGACAAGTCTTTCTATTTATTGTCTTAAGTGTTGTTGTATATAATTCTGTAGGACAGAGACGTTAATTGACTATCTATCTATCTATCTATCTATCTATCTATCTATCTGATTTATTCAACTATTTATATCAGCGTAAGGAAAGAGCTGAGAGTAAGATAGCACCATATTTTAGAATAAAAATGGATGTCGTTGTTCAATTATAGATTTCTTTAGAGACGTTAATTGATTATCCATCTATCTATAGATTTCTTTTATGAAGCTTCTAGAAGTTAAAACTCCTATCTCTTGCAACTTTTTGAAATAAGGATCCTTACAAAGTTTCAAATGATAACCGATTCGCTTCAACCCATGATCGGCAAGCAGTTTTACATCTTCCCAAGAAAGTTGACTACGGCCAACATCAATCTTTTCTAACTTGAAGAACAGTAGCTAAATCCTCCTTATTAAAAGAAGTATTATATACAGAAAGCTATCTGAGACTACAGCACTCTTTCCACACTGTATACAGTGTAGGCACATGATCTAATTTTAACGTTACCAAGCTGTTTGCACAATTAAAATGTTCGAAAAACTCGGGTAGGCTGATATCACACGCCGACAGATCCAGAAAGTCTAATCCAGATAAGTTGCCCGACAAGAAATCAAGTGGGTTCCACTTTACATTTCTAATAATCAAACGCTTCAATTTTGAAGGCCATGTTGTTGTGTTTACAGTCTGCTGAGAGCCGTAATCAAACCAAGTTGTACTACGCCGTAACGGAAGTGCTAATGACTCTAATTGAGATTCTTGCAATACTCCTAAAAGCGAACGAATATCAATATAATCAGCGGATAAATTCAGTTCTCCTAGTTCTGGGCATTTGGAAACAAAAGCTATATTTGCTGAGTGGATAGTCTAGTCTATCTTTAATTGTCAAGCTTAAACACTTCACATGTAATTCAAATCCACTCAATTCATCAGGCACTTTAATAGCAGTCGAATAAATGCAAAGATCTTCAAGATCCTTTTGACACTTGAGAAGATTGAGCAAATCAAAGTTCTCCCTACCTGAGGTGCAGATATCCATAACAAGCCTTTTGGTAGGCACTAGTTCGTGGCGAAGCAGGTCGCTCAGTGCTTTTTCATTACAATCTGTTTTGGCGTGAAATTTAATTTTGTGACAATGAATGGTAGAGCATTGACATTCGTTTCATCTACTTTAATTGATAATTCATCGATTGATTTGTCGTGATAGTTAAAACTTTCCCTAGTGAGCATTTCAATGCACTTCTTCAATTCACTTTCTCTAACCATTGGCCCAAGTGAGAGCGATTTCACCGTTTTTCAATTGACTAAACTGGACTGTCTTTTCTTCACGACGGCCAGAAAATTTATCTGCAGGAGACTGCCAGATTCCAAATGCATTATTTAAGCATTTTTTCAAAATGTCGGAGTTATATTTTGTCTCGAGTAAATCAATTGATCGCCACAAATGTGGATCAATAAGCGCGTTATACCAAGGCTTGCATATCATTTGCAGACGTGCAAGTTCCGCAACATTAAAGGTTGAAAAGATAATATTTGTGAGTTCCCGAGGCAGAGCTAAGCATGGATCTTTTCTTGGGAACATGTTTATACAGCGATTGATAACACGCAGCGTTAGCAGACACTTTTTGGATACATGCCGAGAGGCCCATGATTCTTGTATCACCGAATAAGGATATCCACTACCGTGAGTAAATGCAACAAATACCAGGTTTTATCTACTTGTACGGTTAGCCGACGAAGTATTTTAGAACATTCTCGCCTTCCTTGCCACAAAAATGAAAGATAAAGGGCAATTGTGAAAGCATGTGAAATGTTTCCATATTTTTCCGATTCCTCTATTTGTGTAAGTAGACTGTGTAGACTGCTAACTCCTCCTAGGGACCGTCTGGAAACCGAATAACGATTTTGCTTAATGCAATAAGTGACATATTCGTCTTCTATCTCCCGACCAGATTCACGCATTGTAGATAAAGTAACAAGCAAAAAACGAGAATGAAAAAAATGACGTGTTGATGTTTTATGGCGTTAAGCGATATGCTGTGCGTTTCAGGGATACTTGGACTCTGCGATAATCTAGAGAAAAAAAGCTACAAAAGTAATTTTTTAAATTGCACAGTATCTACCCCATATCCAGCTCCCGAATCAATTGGGATCAAACACAGAATTTTATTTACGAATCTGAGAGGAAATCTCCCCAATTCTTCTCAAACATTTCAAAAAAAAACTGAGGGCTGTGGGGTTCGAACCCACGCATCTACGATATTAGGGTACTTGGATAGAACTACTCTACAGCAGCCTAAACCTAGTTCGTTCTAGGTTTGTTAACCTAAACCTAACGCCTTAACCACTCGGCCAAACCCCCTAATTCACTAAATTTGTAGGACTCCAGACGACTTCATAGATAAAGTTGTATAAAAAGAAATTATAATGCAATAATATGTAATAATTGATTTCGAAGATAAAAAAATTATAAAAAAAGTATCCGGTCCACAGCACTTTGAGGCCGAAGTGCCCTAACACATAGACATGGAAATCGACTGTCCTAGTAGGATACCTCTATCCAGCTATGCTTATAAAATACAAATAAAAACAGGCTTGAAACGGTGAAACATATCCTAGTCTACTGCCCTCTCCGTCAGGCTGCGCGCTCTGTGCTAAGCTCGGCCTCTCCAGAACTTGATCTTAAGATCCTTTTTGATACCAATGAGGGTCTACAAGCGGTAGTCAAGTTCCTTGACACCCCACCGCTACCCTAGGCATTTCTCTGTCTTACATAATTATGAACTAATACAAATAAAACAATACAAAGGAAGACGGTAATTGATTATCTATCTATACCCTTGGCATTGGCAGCTTCTCGGTCGTCATAGGTTTTCCCCATATTATCGTGAGAGAACTGGTTTCCCTATGACACTTTCAAAAAGTGGAAATCCGACCCTGCCCTAAAATGTTGAGTCCAACAACGAACCCTACAATAAAAAGTGTTATTCGTATTATTTCATAATTATGTAAGAGAGAGACGTTAATTGATTATCTATCTATCTAAAGCAAGGCGGACTCAGCATGTGCCACCAAATAAAGGATTGTCAGCGTTTTGCACGACGCATCATAATTGTCTACTGCAATCTCTAAATATATAACATTTCGATTAAACTACGGGTCAGGTTTAAAGCATCAAGTCCTTTGGAGGTGCTGGAAGGTCAGCTGCGATAGTCACCATTGATGGTTACGTATTCGTGACTTAAATCGCAAGTCCAGAACTTCGCAGATGCGCCGCCACCAGTACCTAGTGAGACTTTTATTTCAAGATCTTCGAGTGCAAGAATTTCACTAGCACGTTCTTCATCAACAAGTTCAGGTTCACCATCGACAAGAAGTCTGAGTTCAGGAGTACCGTCAGTGGGGAGGAAAGAAACACTAGTTTTAAAAGGGTCGACGGGGACACCAGCGTAACCAGTAGCACAGAGAATACGACCCCAATTGGCATCTTTGCCATATAGAGCAGTCTTTACAAGAGAAGAAGTTGCAATTGAAGAAGCAACTTTCTTGGCATCTTCAAAATTCAGAGCATCTTCTACTTTGATGGTAACGAACTTAGTAGCGCCTTCGCCATCACGAACGACTAACTGGGCCAATTCTTCGGCAAACTCGGTAATAACAGAACGAAGAATTTGATAAGAAGGGTCTTGCCTGGTAATCAGGGGACCACCTGCAGCACCATTAGCCAGGGCAGCAATAGAGTCGTTTGTGGACATATCTCCATCGACGCTAATGGAATTGAAACTACGATCAGTTGCATATTTGAGAGCATCACGAAGAGCATCTTGAGACACAGGCGCATCGGTGACAAAAAATCCCAGCAAGGTTGCCATATTTGGATGAATCATACCAGCACCTTTTGCTAAACCAGCAATACGATAAATATTGGAGCCAATAGAAAACTCCTTTGAAGTTAATTTAGGAAATGTATCAGTAGTACAAATTCCTCTGGCACAAGTAACCCAAGAATTATGATCCGTGCCCAAGTTAGAAGCGACTAATTGAGGAATGCCTTTGAGGATGTTACCAATTGGTAATCTTTGACCAATCACACCAGTCGACATTACTAACGAGGCAGGACCGGTACTAACACCAATAGCACTATCAACAACAGATACCATTGATTTAGCATCTTTCAAGCCGCCTTCGCCAGTAACAGCGTTGGCACACCCACTATTGATGACAATAGAGCGGATGCCATTACCCTTGGTAGAAGAAAGGACTTCCTTAGAGACTTGCACAGGAGCGGCCTGGAAGATATTGGTGGTAAACACAGCAGCACCAGAACAGTCATAGTCAGACACGAGAACAGCAAGATCTAGAGCATTAGCATTTTTCTTTACACCACAGTGGATAGCACCGACTTTATAACCTTTAGGATAACTACCAGAAGTAGGGATGTATTTGGATTTGTCTGCTACTCTGTTGAATTTAGTAGACGTGATGAAACGAGCACCAATAGTAGAAATACGACTACTGATTGAAAGCTCGGATAGTAATCCGGTGGCTTTAGCCATGGATATCATCTTTTTGTAGAAATCGGGGAAACAAAGTAGTGCCGTACTGCTTATCGCTCCCGCTGATATGGCTGTTTGATGTTATGAGTGCGATACGGCTTTTTCACCCCTGTGCGCGGTCGCGGACCAAGATAACCTTAACCAATAGAAGATCTTTGTTCTAGCTTCGGTTGCCTTTAATCCGTATGGCGGGCTGTCACCAATTGTGAATGTCACATAGCTCGCTTGATTCACTACCAGCATCCCGAGTCACTGATAGTATATCTTGTGCTTTTTTGTGTATAATCTTAACTACTGTAGTGTCTCCTTGATTTACCCCGTATTTGAGGTAGGTAAGTGGTATAATATAATGGGGTAGGTAGGTGCGGTTATAAGCATAGCGAATCAGTCCGGTGAGAAACCCTAACAACTCGATATGCAGTTTTTCTCGTTTCCTCATCGCAAGAACAAGAAGGATCAATCCGTTCCAAATTTTTTTTTGCAATTGATCGTTAAATATGTCTACTGAGCGTGAGTAGTAAGAATTCAGGTGCTCAACGCCATGTATACTAGGCGGACCTTTTGCAATGTTGTTTGGACACCCGAGGCTGAGAGCAAAAGATGTACTAACATAAACTTTAGCTGATTTTTCTATTTCTAATTCTGACGTTGTCACCAAATATAAGACCGCTGGCGATATTTCAGCCAAGGTTCTTGCTAATATAAAGGCATTGGCTATTGAGGGAGCTAAGATCATTGATCTTACTACTGAAGGAGATCGCCAACTCTTGGAGGAAACCAGCAAGATTTACAAAGGAAAGGATATTGTTAAGGGAATTGCTTTCCCCACTTCAGTTTCTCCTAATAATGTTGTTGCACATTTATCCCCCTTGCCAACTGATAAGGAGGCCGAGATTACTCTGAAGAAAGGCGATGTTGTAAAGATCACTTTAGGTGCCCAGGTTGATGGGTTCGCTTCCATTGTCGGAGACACCATTGTTGTTGGCGGTGGTGAAATTAGTGGGCTCGCTGCTGATGCTATAAGTGCTGCTTGGTATGCTACTGAAGCTGCCATTCGTACTATTAAGCCTGGTAACAAAAACTGGGATGTCACAAAGATTGTCGACCAAGTGACCAAGGAGTACGGACTCAAGGCCTTGGAAGGTATGCTTTCAAATGAACAGTCAAGAAACGTTGTTGACGGTAAAAAGAGAATCATTTTGAATCCTTCTGAAACTCAGCGCAGAGAATTCGAGACTTTCACCTTTGAGGAAGGTGAAGTCTATGGCGTTGATGTGCTCGTTTCAACTGGTGATGGCAAGTCCCGCGCTGGTGAAACCCCTACTACTGTTTTCAAAAAGACTGACATCACTTATCAATTGAAGCTAAGAACCTCTCGTGCCACATTTTCCGAAGTACAAAAGAAAGCCGGCTCGTTCCCCTTCTCCCTTCGATCTCTGGATGATGCTAAGAAGGCTCGTATGGGATTACAGGAGTGTCAGAACCACGGCCTTATTACTCCGTATGAGGTATTCTATGAAAAGGAAGGACAGATTGTTGTGCAATTCTTCACTACTATTGCTCTTACTAAGACTGGCACCGTCAAGTTCGCTAGTCCCGTGACTCCAGATTTCTCTAACATCAAGACAGACAAAAAGATTACTGAAAGCTCTATTTTGGAGCTTCTTTCTAAACCATTAAAGGCCAACAAGAAGAACAAGAAGAAGGCTAGTGCCGCCACCGAACCTTCTCCTAAGGAGTTGGCATAAAAACCTCGCCTCCCTCTTACTACAATCTAAATAAATTATCTGGACATTTGTAAAAGTCAGGTAAAAAAGCTAAATAAAAAGAGCTAAATAAAAGAGCTAAGTTTAAAAAAGAAAAGAAACAAAAACGGCAAAATCAGTAACATCTTTCTTCTCCCGGTATATTTCCGGCAGCTAGGCTCGGTCTGGTATTGGCCAATTGGGCAGAAAGCGAGCAAACTGTCTATCTCTCTCCTATCTATAGGATAGGATCCGGGCAGGGTCCAGCTCACCGTAGCCGCGCCGCGGCAGACGCTACCCCCTAAGCATGCTTTTCTCCCAACCAGATCGCTTTTTCCTCTTAACTCTTCTACTACTACTTCTACGCGACTCAGATCAAGCAAACACCCCTGCTTGTGTTGCAAGTTTAGGATTCCACTCATCATTAATTTCAACCCCCGCCAACCCTATCACTCCGGTATTGAGGCTTGGACTTTTACTGAATCCGAACATTTGACCAAGCTTTATTGCCAGTAGTTCCTGCTTTTGAAGTCCTCCGGGTATTTGGAAATTTCGTTCTGCGCTACTGCTTGTACTGCACGGACGCGCCCACTGCCTCACCCACTGCCTCACCGGATCATTCTGTCCTCCCTGCCTTCCTCCCCAGTGACTTTTTCAGTAATTCTGTTCCATCTGAAGTACTCTATTGGCATTTATTATCTTCACTTTCATCGGAACATTCTTGTCGTCCTCTTGGTCTTTTCTAGGGTGTTTTGTTGCGTATGAGACTGTACAAATTTCACTCTGCATAGTTAGTCTCATAATTCAAAATCACACACTCTCACTCTCACAATTACCACTTACACTCTCAACGACTACCAAAGTTATTGCTATTTTCCCTACTCCTGTGTTGTGTATCTTCGTATTGCCACAGTTTCCTTCTCATCCGCTGAGCTCCTATCGTTTTTTTATCTGTTCTTCTGTTTCGATAGGTAGGATAATTTTTTCCTTTATCTTCTACCGCAGTCTGCAAAGCAGCCATTTTATTCTTTCTCTTTTTTTCTTCCTTCACTCGATTAAAGTCGCTTTTTGAGTCTAGGATAAATCTCTTGATGAGTTTTTGCTTTGGTCTTTCCATCGGCTCCAGATTTCATAGTATTGCCTCATAAGCTCACTGTTCACATTTTTTTGCCTCATTTCTTTGTGACTTGCTTTCCCCTACCTACATCTCTCTCCCTACCAACTATTTGGTTCAAAATGGTCCCGGAGAACTGGCAGGAACCTCCTGTGGCTTCTCCTCCTCGTGGCATTACCGGCCACCCTATAGGATCTCTCCCCCCCTCGAATCGAAATGATTTAGGTATAGGTAACGGTAATATCGGTGGCGTACCCAAGAAATCCCGCAAGCCCGCAAATGCAACTGGAGTTACTTCTGCTACTTCTGCTACTGGAAGCGGAACCGTAACACCTGATGACAGTCGGTTGTCTGACGACTCTACTATTTCCGGCCACACGAGTCCGCTTAGACCGCAGCCCACTCTACAACAAGACCAACGGCCTAGTGATTATGATTTGCTAGATGAAAAAGAAAGTAAATTTAAAATCAGATTAAAAACTGAACTGTTCAACTCATTAGCATCGACCAGTGATGTCAGACGTTCTTCCAGGTTTAATAACCAAGAAACGATAAATTACTATGAGAAAGCCAAAGAAGACCTTGGTCTGCTGAATAGTAATAAGCAATATCGCCGAACCCAAACAACACCCCCTTTACCGCTACCACAAGTACAGGCGCCTGGCAAGAGAAATGGACGGTCGGTGACTCCATCTCCAAATGAAAGAAAGACAAAAAAAGTGAAAATTACACTGTATGTGAGACTTCAATATATTTCTCAGACCTTGTTGCCAAGCGGCACTAGATGTGTCGGAGTATGCCAGTGAGTCACTTCCTGGTCAGTAACTAACAAAATCCCCCAGAAGTCCACAAAAAGCAAGAGAAAATCCTTTTGGATTTAACGAATTTCGTAAAGACAATATTTCCGGGCAGCCCAGGCAGGTGCAGCAACAGCAACAGCAACAACAAGAATCGTCAAAGCAAGAGATTGTAAGTCTTTGTTGCCCTCCAATTATATAACCTTCTAACGCCATTTAGATAAACAATGATTATTGTTCCGGCTGTGGAGGTTTAGGCAAGTTCTTATGCTGCGAAACTTGCCCCAGATCATTTCATTTCACCTGTGTAGACCCCCCTCTTGAAGAAGAAAACCTTCCAGATGGAGAATGGTACTGTAATGAATGTTATACTAGGCGTAATCCTCCAATGCCATATCGAAAGAGTTTATTCAGCAAATTACTTAACCAGTTAGAACGAAGAAACCCTCGTCAATTCAGACTTCCGAAGAAAATCCGTGAGCGCTTTGAAGGTGTTGGTATGAATCAATTAGGTGAATATGAAGACGAGATTCCAAAAGTCAGCAAACCAAAGTCAGCTGCTAAAGACGATAATGATCCACTAAAACTACTGGATAAAAATGGATACCCTAGACTTTGTTACCGATGTAAAAGATCTCCTCTTAAAGGGACTATGGTCACTTGTGATGTATGCGCTTTAAATTGGCATGTTGACTGTTTGGAGACCCCCACTTGGACAATTGGTTCCCGATGGAAGTGTCCTAATCACGCTGATCAGGCCGCAAAACTTCCTCGTCGGCCAAGAAAGTATAAAGTATTGGATACCGTACTTAATCGAGGATTCAGGAATGACGGAAATATTGAAGTAATTGATTCTTCGGACGATGAAGAAGAAGGGTTTGTCCAGGATATTCCGTTTTTCGATAACTATGACACCAGAAATGGAGTTGCTGCACGATACTCTAAAAGCTCAGAAAAGTCCTTTTTTTCCAATGGTGTACTTTATCGACTACCAGCCAGAGGTATTAAATTAGATTTTATCGAAGCAGTCAACAATTCTTATCTAGAACCATATCCTGATTCCGTTAGATCCGAGATTCTGGTTGCGTTAGATGAATTGGCTACAAGAACCCCGGAGACTCGTGAAGCCATTCGTGATTTATCTTATTTTCAATCCCAAGGAGATTCCAGTGTTAATGTTGCAGTTGCAAAGGAGAATCTTCACTCATTAGTTGTTGCTGCTCTTGATGATGAGAGAATTGATTGTCTACAGCACTCGCATACGGGTGTAGCAAATGGTTATGGGCTTATAAAGCAAGAAAGGCTATATCCAAGTCCTTCTGGAAGTACTGATGGTAGTAGTGCAAGAAGCAGTTTAGGCGGATCTTCAAATGATGACAGAGATGCTCTCACGAGCACTTCATCTGTTGACGAATTATTACATAGCGAACGAGACCAACTATTGATAATCAAAAAACTCATGCAGATTAAAGGTAAAGAGAAACTTATGAAGTTTTTAATGGAAACCGACTAATTCGCACTATGCCTTATTTAGGGAAAGATACTATTTAATTCTTATTATTTTTGTTTGTATCATAATTGAAATTTTTGCATTAGAAATATATTAGTATGTAAAATCCTGTTGTCAAGTCGTATAATATTAAATGTTTTACAGAACACGTGAACAGAAATCCTAATAATCGTCTTCATCGGTTTCGACTACTTCCTCCTCGTTTTCATCCTCGCCTTCGTCATCATCATTAGCATAATTAACCTTCTTGGCAGCTACTCTGCCACTTCTTCTTCTTGGTTCTACTGTATCTCCTTCTTCTTGGCTAGCTCTTGTTAATGATTTGAACCTAGCAGAAGTACCAGTCTTCGGCTTTTTTGTCTTTGCCGGATTAACTAAAGTTTGTCGCCTTCTGCTTGATGATTTTTTCTCTAAACCGTTAAGATCTTCATTGGAACCTTCTGATTTCACTCTTGAATTGTGATGTACGGTAAGTTCTTTATGAATGCTCTCCTTTAACTTGGCCTCAGACTCTTCAGGAATATATGAAGTATTGAACACTTTTTTTGCTTCAGCTGACGTCATTGCCTTAAATGAATCGGCAGGAAGATGGATTTTACCTGGCCAAGCTGGGACTGTCCATCCTTTGACTTCTTTTAGTTGTAAAATGCAAATTTGAGCGAGATCGGCAATGGTATACAACCCAGATGATGTGCCTGAGTTGTTACTTTCTTCGACTGCATCTTTGTATTCTTTGATTCTCTGAGAAAGATAAAATAATAATGAAATATTTGACTCGGTAGCGATCAGCTTCAAATAGAAGATGATATATTTAGCAGCCCGGCCAAGACTTGTCAATAACTGCTCATTTTCATCGTTATCCTGCTCATAGTCCTCAAAGGTGCCTGAATGAGCTAATACATGTAAGACCCGTACAAAGGCATGCTCAAAAGCCATGTTGTTCTTTTGATTTTTCAGTTGACGAGCAAATCTGGCTTTAATCCATCTAATGGAGTAGTCAGACAGTGTTTTATTCGATTCTCCGCCAATGAAGAATACTAAACAAAGGAAACGATCAGGAATAGATCCGTCAGATAACAGGGAAGTTAATTTGAGAACAAATTGATCCCGTACTTGAATCTGATGGTCTTTAATTAACACTCCTAAAACACTCAATTCTTTGGGGCCAATTCGTTTTAAGCAGTGTTCATTTTGAGCTAACTTCATTATCTTAATACCAGCTTCTAATCGTAAACGCGACTTATAGTGAGGAGGGGTATCATTAGTCTTGGTTGCTAATTCTCCACCATTAACAAGAAGTGACATCAAAACTTTCAATATTGGCTTAGAGACTTCATCAGCCGACTCAGGAGCAAGAAAAGGTGACCTGGTTCTATTCACCATTATACGAAGTGCTAACAATTTTCTTTGCAGATGTTCATCTATTCCCTGACCAGAAACTACTCCATCATGTCGATCGATAATCGATGCTCTGGTATCATTTACGTCGTCGACCCATTCTGGATCCCCCTGCATTGCCGGTCTTTGGCTATTTGACACCAAAACATTTCGAACTAAGAAATTAATGATCAAACCAGAGTATGCTTCAATGATTTCGGGATCATTATAGTATAATTGTGCCATACATGAGAGTAAAGTGGAGAAATTTCCTGGAGCATCTTCATATGCACCCGTGAGAATATCATTAAGTCCTTCAATTAATTTCGTTAGCAGGGTATTCTTTTTAGGTGCAAACCCAAGGACATTTGTTGCTTGTTTTGCTTCTTTGATGTTGCCTGTTTGAGCTATTTTTAATAATGACCTCCATACTGCTGGAGAAGAAGGGATAAGATCAGGGAATTTACTAAATAATAATTTGGCAGTTTTCAGAGTATCTACTAATCCTTCATCGCCCACCGAAGCAGTTTCGATACTTGACGCAATTTCTTGAGACTGTGATTTCATTAAACCAGGTTGAATAACTGCGACTTGCTTCAGAACAATATGCGAAACATCTTTCAGGTTTCCGACACCAGGAAAAGTGGTCGAACGAGAGATCTTTATAATTGCAGAGACATTACTTTTGTTGAACATGATAAAAGACGATCTATAAAGAATGGATTTGAATGTCGATTGTATGGAATGCGAGGAAGCAAATGGAGGTTTCGAAAGTCGTTCCAATAGGCTATGGTACGCATCATAAACAGATTTGTAATCGCTATCCGGATTTATACAAATACCAAAAAGCTTAAAAGCGTGACGGTCGTTTGTCTTGAAAAAGGTGGCTAGATTATCGGATATCCTGGTTGGATCAGGATACAAACTTGATACCCATTTGATTAATGATTGAATTTTTTTCATAATCTCATCACGGTTGAGTGCTAGTTGTTGTTTGTTTTCCTTATCGTGGTCAGATCGTTCATGGCCATCTTCTTCTTTTTGCTTTCTAGGACCCGTTAATCTTTTCCCAGTCGCATCCTGGTACTGTTTACAGTAATTGAGGAACCCATTTAAATAACGAGCAACAGTTATCTGTCGAGAGCTAATAGCATTAAATGCCTTTAGAGACTCTTCATTAAGTGCTTTGACAATTGTTAATAACCGCGTAGATCGTATCAATGCTGCTTCATCTGAATTATCATTGTCCAGCTTATCAAAGGGAAATAAATAATCGCAGAACACCAAATCCAGTCTCTCATTAATCTCTAAATCATTGACATATAATAGTCCTAGAACGTGGGACGGGATCCACGAAGCAACATCGCTAATCTGAGGGTTTCCAGCAGCAATCTGACCATAGGCCTCATCGTAAATCTTCCCAACCGCTTGAAATGCAGCTAATCGAACAGAATTTTTCTTATCTCTTAGACGGTTAGCTAGTGGAGCCAATGGCTGAGCGACAGCAGTGGCATACGTTGTTGCAATAGTATCAATATCGATATTTGATAGAGAGTTGCAAACGGCTATTCTAACCTTCTCATCTGAGTCTTCTAGTAAACCAAGGAAAGGAACCACTGATTCGTGAATGGTTGCACTATTTGTCTGGTTTTTCACAAATGCTGGAATAATCGATGCCCAACTGATTCTTATCTTGGGATTGACATCTCTATATCTACCAATCCATATCTTATAAATAGTATTATATTCGGTAATGAAATTCACCCTGCTCGCGTCAAAACTGATAATTTCACCTAACACTCGCGTAGACATTAAACGAAGTGGCGTATTTTCAATGGACAAATTCTGTTCCAACTGACCTAAAACATTGACTAGCAATTCTGGAACTGCCTTCCAAATTGCAACAATCATATTTCCCAATTTTTCTAATTCTTCAGATACCTCTGGTATATTACTCGTATTATTAGTACTACCAGCTCCAGATCCATTACTCGACGAATCATTGAGAAGGATGGGATTCAGAACGTCAGCAATATACTGATTTACCACCCTTGTCATGATATCAACATTATCCATACAAAGGGTTTTCGATACATTATAGCCGCGAGAAACGATACTAATGAGTGAATTATCATCTAGCGATCCATTGATACGACCATTTTTAACCCCCTTATGCTTCTGGATTTTATTCAACCCCTTTTCTTCACCCTTATCATATGTCTCTCCATTCAACAGATGTGATAAAATAGTCTTCGTAATAGCTCGAGGGGGTGTCTCCATTTCATCAATCAATTGTGATAAAACTGCAGTTAAAGAAAACTCCAATCCTTCAATCTGTTCCTTCTCTACTATATCATAGAAAATCGTGAAAATACTCTCAATCATACTCTCCGAATCGTCTACATCAACTACCAAAACGATACATTGAGTCTCTACTAGCCGTTCCAAAAAATAGTACAGTTGTCTGAAGTAGGCATAATCGGGGTTTCCCAAGTTGACAAATTCTCGAATATATAATTTAAAAATATCCTTACATGCCCTGTTAGTATATTAGTAGTTCAGCTCGTTGTTAAACTCAGCAATGCTTTCTTACCTTAATTTCACTAATTTTATATGGGGCATCTGGCGCGAACAATCTCAAAACATCTGTCAGACAACATGCTGTATATGCTCTCACACCTGCATTCTTGCTATTAAGAAACTTGGCCGACACCAATGGCTTTGCAATTTTCTTCAGTGAGTTCACATCCACCTTGTCCTGCTCAAACTGAGAAAGCTCTTCATGGAGCATCTATGACCTCGGTTAGTTCTCTTTCTCTGCTATCTATACAGAACACACTGGATGGTTTTGCTAATCTTGGTCCCTTCCTTTTTCACCTGCTTTTTGACAATACTTCCGAGACCACAGAAACGGTCTAACTGGAACTAGATCAGGTGGCGGAGAGGAGATATGGCTCTTCCCTTCTTCCTCTAAGCTCAATCGCCATACTAACCTTGAGTTCGCTGAGCAGATTACCGGCGCTGACTTTCGTCAGGTCAGTACGAAATTTCAGTCGAGGAAGCCCCATAGCAAAATTACCAATGAAATCTACGAATTAGCCTTTTCTTCTTTAAAAGATGGAACAACTGTTATAACAAGTCTGTCTCTTGTAGTTGTATTACCAACAGCTTTTTACCTCCCTAACGCGCTTAATATAAATTGGCAACGCGTAAGGAAAGACAGCAGAAAGTAGCATTCAATTAACTGAAAAGATCCCGCGCGCGTCTCATCAACGAACTCGGTAGTGCTTTTGCATGGTGAGAAGCGATGCATCACGTGATACCAACAGCAGCGCGAGTGGAAAATACACGTCCCCACCGAAAGACGATTGTTTCTGCTAGCTTAGGGCGTAAATATAAGTATATGTTGGCTACTGAGCTTATCTGTAAAATTCTAGATCCGGAAGATCGCCAAGCAGTGCGCAGGGTCTGCGAGGGGGCCAACGCAAAAACAAAACCGCCGGGGAAGGGTACTTAAACAAATATATTGAAAGTGTATGATAGAGGGAAAAAGGGGCTATTACATTACCATGGTATTATCGAGCTCAATACCAGGAGTGACACTAGCAATGAACTTGAGGAAGATGACTAGATATTGGTCTACTCTAATAGCAGTCTGTTGTAATTCAGACGTGCTTGGTGGTTCATTGTGAGCAATCTCCTCCCAGTCATCAGTATTAGAGTCGGCTAGACCTACCTTGGCGATTCCTTTAAGAAGCTCGCTATGTTCTAGAGCCCGCTTTTGACGTAATCTGTTTTCAGCTCGATCAAGAAGAATTTTCATAACATTGGCATGACGGCAAGGGTGGACAGAGATAAGTGTTAGATCTTCTTCAAAGGGTGCCTTTTCAATAGTGACAGTTTTATCTCGATAATCAACAACAATATCTTCAAACATCTCCTTAGGTGATAAAGGATTGCCATCAGCATTGAACCCACTTAGGTAGAATTTCGGTACCCGGTAAGAGGTGGAGTAGGTAATAAATAAGTTATATGTTCGGTCAGGGAATCTTGTTCTTGATGCATTATGGTGTTGGTCGTCTGTTGGTCGGTAAACCTGGTCATCGTCATCTAGTTCGTCGAAATCGTCGATATCAATAATCTCCTCCACCGAATCTGAATGAGTATGGGCTAGTTCTACTGGTTCTTGCGATTTATCTCCAGAGACAGCCACTGCAGTGGTCGTATTGTGGTGACCGTCCCTAGTTGAAACCCAACCATCATTATTTTCTTCATCATCGCCATTTTCACCCCCCTCTACTATGACGTCTAAACCATCCTCATCGCCTCCGTCAGTAAACGCGCCAGCTCGCACATGCGATGGAACATGTTTCGTAACCAGAACCTGCTTATCAGCAGGCAGAAAATCTCGTCTTTTTGAAGCAGGAGCGCCTGCCCATGACCATGTAGGAAACTTATAAACCAAATAGTCTCCTGCTTGAACAAACTCCTCTGGAGTGATCTGGCCTGTCTCTTTAAACGATGACACATGATATGCAGGAGTCAGATACTCCCTCCAATCTCTAAATGAACTCAGAGTTGATCTCAACATAGCTCTGTCTGCTTGTTAATTTGCTTTCTCTAGCATCAGGCGACCGAATGTATCCTGTATGTCGCTTGTTTCGCCTCCGGAGCCTGAGCTCTAGCTACAGGTCTGGGCAGTGCCCAGCTGTCAGAGGCGAGACGGAGACAGGGGGACACTATGGGGTATATATACGTACAATGATGTTTACTTTTCGTTATCTGCTCCGTAACTTGCTCTTCTCTCAGTTTCCGCGACCTGTCGTCTCTCCCTTTTATCTTTGTAGCACTTTTGACCTTTTTTTGGTTGCTATTCTTTCGTTGTAATCTCGTTTGTTTATCTTAGGAGGCAGGGTGTAGTCTTACTGTGCTTCCGCTGTTACTGATAAGGGAAGTGCTCTAACTAACTGTATGCTTTTAAGTCAGCTGAACTAAAGTTACCGCCACACTAAGTGCGGCATTACTGATCGTATCAGAAGTGTTTCCGAAGTCGCACGGCTGAAACGAATCCGGAGTACTTTATCCGTGTGGTTCGCGAAACCTTTATCAGATGGTTACTATTGTCGCTTATCTAGTTATTGTTCATTGACTCCTAGATGTAACTTGCTTAGAGACAAGCTTAATACAGTTCAGTATTACAATAATCCTAGGATTGCGCGGATAGAGCGATTGGTAGAGAGATTGGGTTGACTATCGGAGACGATCGTTACTGATGTTGAATGTTGTAGTGATTATAACAGATGTAAAAATTACTACAGAACAAATACAAAGTCAGGAGAGTAATTGGGCTTTTATATAATGATTGAGGAGATAAGAAAGATTCTCCGAGGGATAGGAGAGATTTGCAAGGAGGCAGACAGGTAATTCAAGCATCAATTATAACAGCTTTCTGTTGCTGATATACATTTCTTGTCAGAAATGCCAATCAACAGATCGCCCAAATATACAGAAAAAATAGATTATTTTCAAATTAGAAATAAATACGGGTTTTGACCCCACTGTGCTGTCCACTTTTAGATTTGTGTCGTAGTCACAATGTTTACGTGGGACGAAATATCTTGGCTGGCAGGCTGGCGTCAATCAAAAAATTCGTAGCTGGCTAAGAGTAGATGGGCATTGTCTCTGGTTGACTTTATCAGCAGCATTATACAGGCATTGCCTATTCTTCTCGACCGATGTTATTATTATTATTACTGCCTGGCTTGTGGGTAGTTCGCTCCACTCTTGTTTTCGGTTGGCACATCCGGTGATGTTGTAGCAACCATTTCCTTCAACAGCCATTCACGAACTTCAGCAGGTGATTTCTCGCCTGTCATTGAATGAGCGACTATGTAATCCCATGATGTCAAAGTCCTTGCTATTCTATGCCTCCTATCTAAAACCTCCACGTCTTCTTTAATTTCTGGCATGATTATAGTGCGAGTACGAATTGTAGTTCTCGCGTCAGACTGGATATACACAATGATTGTAGGCGAGATAATCTTATATACCAACAGTAAATTCTTGTATCCGCCTGGCCCGCCGCATTCAATATTAAATGGCGCCATAAATCCGTCATAGCTCCTACAGTATTGTGCCATGTCTATTGCTCGGTCACAAGTTTGGTTCTCGGTTACGAAATACGCCAGAACTCTTACGGCTAAAGACCCCCATATAATAGCAGGACTACAAGGCAATGAAGCAATACCTTTGTAACAAAATCCGTGAACCAGCGGACATATATGGGCCCAATAGCGGCTTTGGTTTTCCACCATTACTAACTAATGCCTATCTCCGAAATTCAGGGGTATCTATAATGGACCCTGAGTGCATATTTTGTCATTCTGCATCCTTTATCGAGGACGATTCGGAGATGTACAATTAAGTGGGGGTTTATCCCACGCACGCAATCTCTAGATTTCATTGTGGGACAAGTATATATAAATGGAACTGACTATCTCATTTCGTTTCATCTTCACGTCATCTGGACATAGTGAACAATTTAAAAAATAAAAAACAATTGAAAATATAAGCTCATAATGGTCAAAGTTCTATTAACCGGTGGTAGTGGATTTATCGCTGCTCATGTTCTTGATATCCTCTTGCAAAGAGGTCATGAGGTAGTAACTACTGTGAGATCTCACGAGAAAGGTCAGAAAATCCTCGACGCTCATCCAAAAACTCCAAAAGACCAGTTATCTTATGTTATTGTCGAAGATATTGCCCAGGAAGGTGCTTTTGATGAAGCAGTTAAAGCTAAACCTGGTTTTGAGGCAGTTATTCATACTGCCAGTCCTTTCCATTTCAATGTTACCGATCCAGTAAAGGATTTCCTTAATCCCGCTATCAATGGTACTACTGGAGTATTGAAAGCTATCAAAGCATATGCTCCAACTGTCAAGACTGTAGTTATTACTTCCTCTTTTGCCTCTATTATCAGTCCTGATAGTCATCCAGAAACATATTCCGAGAAGAATTGGAACCCTGTTACTTGGGAAGAAGCTCAGAATCCTGCTAATACTTATAGAGGTAGTAAGACGTTCGCAGAAAAAGCTGCCTGGGATTTTGTTGAAAAGGAAAAGCCGAATTTCTCTATTACTACTCTCTGTCCACCTCTTGTTTTGGGACCTATTGTCCATTACCTCAATTCACTTGAAGGAATCAACACTTCCAATGCTAGAGTGCGTGATTTCATTCAAGGCAAGTATAAAGGTGATACTCAATTACCTCCTACTGGTACCTTTATCTGGGTTGATGTTCGCGACCTTGCCCTTGCACATGTTTTGGCAATTGAAGTTCCTGAAGCAGCTGGTCAGCGTTTTTTCATTACCGCTGGATACTTCTCCAACAAGAAGATTGTTGAAGCAATCCGTAAGAGTCACCCCGAACTTTCTGACAAGTTACCTTCTCCTGACGCTAAGGACGACACTCCTGCCAATATCTACGGGTATGACAATTCAAAATCCATCAAGGTCCTTGGTTTGAAATACAGTCCATTTGATGCTGCTATCAAGGATACTGTTGACTCTCTTCTTGCAGTGGGAGCTTAATAACTTATATAGTTAGATTTTATAGGAATTAAGAATGTTTTGTTTAATAAACTTATATCAGTAAAACATAATATTAGTATTTGGTATAGCCGTGCCAAGTGTCAAATGCCCCCTGAGATTAACTAATTGGGCTCATGCACTCCGTCACTGTGCCCTGCGTATATTTAAGATAATGGGCACGTTTTGCCAGAAGGCTGTGCTGAAGTTATTATGGCATCATCTCCTTATATTCTATAATAAACAATCTTGCGGTTAATGATTTTCTGTAGTTTCAGAGGTTATCACGTATCCCTGGTGCTCTCGTGCTCTCGTGCTCCCGTTGAAGTCTGTCTAAACCCACTCAGGCACGTCTGAAGCAGTTTATCTGTTCTGACTTACACGTACAAACAATACATTCTATTATTATAACATTTCCTCCTGAGCACATGCATAAAATGTGGAGCAAACTCTATGCTAGCTTAAGTTGGCAAATCTACCATCGCTTCCAAAGACACATACATCCATATTCTGGATACTAATGGTAGTCTTATGCTGTTACCCGTTCACTGTATAATTGCTATAATTGCAGTCGATTTGTAGTTTGTTTATTCGTTTACTTACTTTACAAAATAATGAGCCTCGTTTAATGCGGCGATACTAATGCGGCGCGCCCTATTTATATGGGTAGTAAAGAAGGCGAGATATTAATATTATCAGTACATATACTCTAACAATTCAAAACATTCGGAATTCAATTACATTTGTCGTACTGTACGTGTGATTCGCCCGAAGTTAATACGCACGTGCTATCATAAATAGCATACATTTGACTTCATTCTACAAGCCATAGACATCGTTCAGTCCCAACATACATCATCATGGCGTTCGTAGTAAGCCCTTTATACAAAATCATATCTCTTTCGAGCGTTCTTGCTGTTGGGTTCCTCCTTATCATTCTATCATGTGCTCTTTGGGACAACTGGCTTCCATTAGCAGTTGGTAAGTCAACCTCTTCCAGTCTGCAGCGGCAGCGGTCCACCCAGACCTGAATCCCCGTTATTGTCAGTCCATCAAACACTTGGTGCTGCTCGCACTGTGCATGTGGTGTAGATGTCATGAGCTGTGCAGAACGTACCTATTACTATATAGATGGCGGAATGCCGTTGCTGGTTGTTGACACAATGACCGTTTCACTAACCCACTCAGTGGCGATGTTTTTACTAGCTCCTCTGCCCAACGCTCTTTGTAGCCAATGGTCCAATTCGGATGATTTCATGAGTGAAAGCGGGAGCACTGTTGTGGATTTTGGTCGTTTTGCTACCGGCTTCCTTGTATTCAGTGGAATGGCTCTGCCGGTGGTGTTCGCTCATAACCATATGATTGGCATTGCTGCCATGATCATGTCTCTATCAGGTGGTTTACTTGTCTACACCACCATCATCACCTTCAGTCTATTTTTTCACGAGGCAGAAGAGTTTTAATTTAATACATACTCCCGTTGTCCCCCGTCTATATAATGTGTTTGGGCCCATCGCGAAGCAAAGCAGCCATTATCAGGCACCCTTCTGTGTGTCTTCCCAGTCTAGCCTCCGGCATCTGGGCTCCACCCAGACCCGTAGCTCTGCTTCGCGGAGGGGCTAGGAAACGAACACAGCGAGTTACGGGCTGCCGGAGATAGGGTCCTCTTCCCGCTCGCGGTGTAGACAACAGGTCGTACTGAATTTTATTAAATGTATAAAACATTACTTCTTCTTCTCTTCGTCTTCGTCTTCATCTTCGTCTTCGCCCTCATCATCATCATCATCATCGTCGTCGTCGTCGATGTCAATGTCGTCTTCAGGAGGAACAGGAGAATGTAAGACGGCTCCTTTCATGTAATAATGTGATTTCCGTAATTCTTCAAAGCGCTTGTGTCTCTCTTCTGCACTTAGTTCCTCTTCATCTCCCTCGTCTTCCTCTGCTTCTTCACCATCATCTTTGGCTTGTGTTTCCTTATCAACTATGATTCGATTGTTTTCCGTTGATGGTGCTGGAGGCGCAACCGGCTCACCAAGACTAAATCCATCAAGTTCGTCAACGCTCAAAATCTTATTATCTCGCGTCTTGACAATCTCGTCTTCTTCGTCCGGAAGATAGTACTCGGATTCTCCTACCGCTCCTTGGTACGGGGTCTTGGGCTCGGTAATTTTCATCGTGGAATTCTTCTCCTGCTCAGTGAGATATAGATTGGCCTCGTCCCATTTCAGGTGTTCTTGTTGTTCTCTCAGTCGCTGTCTTTCTTGTTCGCTGGTGGCATTAGCAACTTCATTTTCCAAACTTTGTAATTCTCTAGTCAATTCTTCGCCAGGTTCCAATGTGTTCCGTCGCTTGATCTCGGCTCCAATATTGTTCAATTTAGCATTGGCACGAGTGTTTTCAAGCACCGCTTGTCTGTCGAAAGCCGCCGGTGAATCACTGGCCGGTGATGATGATGATCCTGGAGACCCAACCGGTTGAGCATTCCTCAAGATACTCTTTGGTTTGACATGGCTGGACGAAGATGATCTTCTCCGCTCATTCGGAGGTGGTGAAGAAGACGATGACATGACTTCTTTATTATGTAATGCGGGAATGTGGAAATCAGAATTACGGCAATTGAGCTTCTGGTTTCGGGGTACAAGTGCTCTAGTCAAGATAGCTGTGTGTGCTTATGTCACGTTAATGGTTGAAGTGCTGGTAGTTTCTCTTTGATGGGGGTGGGGTGGGTCGATATCAATGTGAGAGAATGTGTATATTTCTGTAGTGGCTATATGTACTGTGATGTCAGACACACAGTATGCTTTTATCGGACCATCATATGCCTGTACCTCTGTTTGAGGTTCTAAAGTTCCGGGGGGGGGGCTACCCGTTGCTCCTAGCAGAGGAGCATTTTTTTTAATCTTCAAAATCAATTATTACATATTATTAGGAGCGAAACCAGCCACGGGTCTGGACGTAGCTCAGCCGCCGGAGGCTGGCCAGGGAGGGAGTATTGAAAGAGAAGAGAGTTATATTGACGCCAGAGGTAAAAATCATATACACATAAAAACCAAAATACTAATAATAATAAATCATAAACAAGGTGTTTACTTCCAGAACCAACCGCCGCTTTTGGAATTGGAATCCGATTCAGTGCGGTTATCGCCAGATTTGATTGTTTCACTGACGCTGACAGTGTTATCGTCATACCATTTCTTGACTACACGCTTTGTCTCCAGGGTTCCGTCATCACGGGAGACAGTCTCAGCAATTATCGAAGTAGAAATCACATTCTTTCCTTGCTTCGATGCTTCAGATTCACTCACATATTTGGGTGAGTTGGGTGCGGTGGCAAGAGAAGCAGCAGTAATGTCGTCAGAAGAAACTTCCTTTTCTGACCCATTGAATGAGAAGAGTCTGTCTCTCTTCTCCTTGATTCTTTGCAATTCTAGTTCCCGTTTGGCGGATTCTGCCTTTCTCATTGCCCTTCTCCAGTCAAGGTAGACGCTGTAATCAGCGAACCATTGACGATCTTCAAGAGGAATGGCACAGGTAAAGGCAGTTGAAGCACTACTGGAACTAATATCACCAGCCTTTGTTAATTCAAAAGGACGGACGTTATTATTAGAGTCTGGAAAAAGACATCTCCACACGCCATCTCGGGACCAAGCCGAAGTCCCGTTGTTTTCAATACAATTGTCGTATTGGCGTAATGAAGGAACTGGATACGCCCACATCTTGTTGGCGTTTCTGCCGCCATGACGGCATCCATTACCATTCGCATGACGGCGATGTTGATTGCCCCACCATGAATTATCTGATCTGCTATCAGAATCAACATTATTCTCTAATGCATCGACATTGTTGTTGTCGTTATTTCGCCAGTTAGATCCAATCATAATGTCAAGTCCGTCTCTCCAGTTAGAAGGCCAATTCTCGTCGATTTTGTCTTGTATCCTGTCCCCATAAATAGACGCCAGGTTTGTCAATTTGCCAAACGTACGGTCTGTTAAGTCCCACACTTCGTCTAAGGTTCCTGAAAGATCCGACCAAACTTTGTTAGGGTCGTTGGAGGTAGCAATAGATGATAAAGTGGTGTTATTATTCTTATCTTCTTCCCCGGTCATTGTCAGACATACAATAGCGTTATTTATACAGGAAGAATTGATTCACGGTTAAATCAATAAAAAGAAACCTTGAATCTGACGGATATGGGTTTTCAACGCCACTAAATCGCCACTGGAGGAGTATGAGGCCAATTTATTCTGGCACAGAGTAGATCTGGTTCCGCCAGTTGCTGCATGTGCACCCTTGCCCTAGAGCGAAGTGAAGAAAGTTCGATAACCAGCTGAAGTGTGAGGTTTGTCGTGGAAACGAAAAAAGAGAATGAATGATAATAAGTAGCAAAATATTTCAGAAATGAATGCAGAACACGGGAAGCGGTGGCAAAATATCACATATATAAACTAACTACTAAATATATAACTAATGTATGGTACCTGTTAAAAATACAATAGCCGGCCTTACCACTCTGATGGTAATCCGATAAAATCAGACAAACAAAAGAAGATCGCTTTCTATCATTTCCCCTTTCCGATCTACAGGGTCTTTAGACCCTGCCTTTACAAGGCTCCACATCACGTGCTACCTTTTCTCAGCCGCCAGAGGCACATATTGTGAAGATTAACCTACTGCAGGAACAGAATAATCTGATTGTCTCACTGGTTCTTCGAATTGCATGCAGTTATCTTCCATATCTTAACATTCTACTAGCTATCGACAAACAGTCAAATGAGCCAGCGTACGCAGGGACATTAGGCGACGGTTTATATGCTAGAGAATTTTCACTTCAGAATTAGCTGTAAGAGTTGCAACTACAGGTCTCTGAAACCAAGAGATCGACGATCGAGATACTGACTTTATCAATTTGAGAAAATATGGTAGTCTGCCAAATCAACCGCATAATAACAATTAACAAATTTGTTACTAATATCTAGGCCCGTACGAGTGCCGTATCAGTTGAGCACTCCGCTTCGTGGGCCTCCACGTCTGGACACAGCCCAGCCGCCGGAGGAAGACTAGGGATTACCGGAGGCGGAACTGAGCGTCCATTTTATAGTAATGCCTGGAACAATCAAGGACCGAGGCTACTGGAGCATACCTAGGATCCATAAACCTCATTTTTGATCCAAACAAACAGCAAATTATTTACGTGGCTACGTAGTGAGCTCAAAAAGGGGTAAAAAGAACGGAATGTGGACGCCAGGCAGTAGATCTGTGTTCTGATATCACTACCCTGGTTAATGATAATAATTGGGAGTTCAACTATTTGCCGATGACACAATATACGGAGAAATCGAGTAATGCTTCAAAATGGTCATCAACAATATCTCTCACCCAGAACTTGATGCAGGTTCAGACAGAGGGCTGGAACATTATGTATTTGCAGACGTGCATCATTATCTAAGAGTTCCCGGGAATCTCGATCTCGTGCATATCCGGAACGTGGGATGCTCCGTCAAACTTATTGTTCTTTCTCTTTAGCCTTGGCCGCAATCAGTAGGAGGCATTGTTCCTCGGCAGGGAAGACCAAGCTATCTTCTAGCGCTTACTATTTAACAATAGTACTTAGCTTTGAGTTTGCACCTACTACTCCTAAAGGCGGTGAATTACGTTTGTGAATGAACGGAAGTAGACAATTGTAGACCGTCAATGGATTATTGCCCGGCAGATTGGCCTCTTGTTCCGAATTTGAGTCGGCGTCCTTATAATGAAGAATCAAGGCATATAGACTATCAATATTGCCAGATCGACGGAGAGAACTCATTTCTTTTTCTATCATTTGTGGACGCCTTTCCAGGTTGCTACACATATAAAAGGCCATTTAATACCGTCTGTTCGCCCGCTAAATATTTGGTTCATCCATCAATCAACTAAACATGCGTTCCACTATCATTTGTTTGACTGCCGTTTCTCTTGCTATTGTCAGAGCTGCCCCAGCCCCTGCTGCGCAAGCAGTCCCAAAGCTTGGTGACATCATATCAGGCTTGGGACCTGTTGTCAGTGACCTTTCCAAGACTGTTGACGAACTCGGCCCAGTTGTTGCCAGTCTTGACCCAGCTTTGAAAGATCTCGGCGCTGATTTGTCTCAACGCAATACTATTCCTAGCCTCACAAAGTCTCTTGGAGCTATTATCAGCGGACTAGCCCCGATTGCTGATGATTTGGGTGATACCGTTCAAGACGAAATTGCTCCTACTATTGAAAAACTTGCTCCATTCCTTGAAAGCCTTGGTGTTGATGTTAACGAATTGTTGGCTGAGTTGTAGATCTTTAAATACTTTAATAGAAATTTAGTATTGTATATACCGTCCGGACGGATATAGATTTAAACCGCTCAAACAACCATCAGAAATATACGAAGATAGAAATAGCGCGGTAACTGATTTTAGGGTATCTTCTTAACGTGCTGAAGCTCTAAATAAACCTCTGACAAATTTCTACCTTAGCCCCTGATTATCCCTATTTTGGAAACCCATACCCGAACGAACTTCAAACTTTAAAACAGCTAAAGTAGGCAATGTTGACTCTTGGGCTCAGGGTTGAATTCCAGATATCACGTATACACAGGATGATTACTAGTCTTCTTACACGATTATAAATAGCCCACAGACCTCACTTATGTTTATTCTTATTCTTTACTGTCGTTAAGTTATATTTGTGATATATTAAATATTATTACTATTATTATACGTCTGATTCGTGAATAAAGGTCTCAGACGTATTGGCATAGGTAGGTGTGCTCAGAAAATTCTCGAGGATGAAGAAGTAGAGAAGTAGACACTTCACAGCGAACTAAGTAAGCTAATTTGGCACGTCTGCTCTGTATGCTTTCTGGTGGCCGGGCTCTGCCCCGACGCGTAGCTCCGTGCTGCAGAGTGGATCACGAGTGCTGGACGCAAAATCTAAATGGCTTCATCGACTAGACGTTTTGTGGGCAGTAAGTACTTATATATAGGTACTTTTATATTTGAAATAAATAAATAGATTCTTTCTTTCGGGACCACAGTGTAAATTTACCACTTCTCTTCGGGATTCTTCTTAAATTCTTCATAAGCTTGCTTATTGAAAACAGATAATTCAGTTTCATTTTCAATTCCATAGTGCTCCAAAGTTTTAGTTTTATCCGACAAATCCAATACCCAATCATCGTCATGTTCAAAATTAATTGCCAAATTCATAGTTTTTGAGCCATGGGCCTTGGTGTAGATTTTGATAGTGTCAAAATCGATGGTACGGTAGGGCTTATAACCAGATTCAGTTTTGACGACTATATATATGAATGTTAGTTAGCGAATTGAAAGGTCGGCTGATTCAGGCGGGTGCGAGTACACTCCGCTCAGAGCAGAAGGGTAATAATAATACCACCTCTTCCAACAAATTACTCACCATTCTTAATTTTATCCAACAATTCAGGAGCCGTCGTGGTAGTTAGGTCAAGGTTTCTCAAGATATGATTCTTTACGGTTCGATACGGAAACGACTTGATTATCCGGACAGTGATAATAGCCAAGGTATTGGGTCGAACAGTCGAAGTCAGTGGCTCCTCGTAATCTAAAGTAGACATTTCTTGATTATAATTAACTACTGCGGTTATTCTGCTTAAAAATAAAAAATTATCTGGTTTCACAGTTTTATCAGGCTGACACTGGCTTCTTTTACGTTTGATCTGATGCCTTCCAAAATGAGGCGCAAATGCCGCACATCATGTGACAAGATAAGATAGTCCGGAGATCAACAACGATACTTACTAATTAGAGATATTTGACCCCTGGACGACAAGTAAAAGAGGGCTCTGACTCCGCGATTTTTTCAAGTCATTAAAATCTAGCCAACCTGATGGCCGTTTCTTTCTTAGATTCTACATTGGTGTTTACTCAAAGTTTAGGTCCTGCTTGATAGTATCTGAAACAGTGTACCTGGCGACATCCTCCTATTACTCGCGCATCCGCGCGTTAACTAGCGCCGTCTCACGTCGCGGACAGCTTATGAAAATAAGATTTGGGTCTGGGACAATAAATAAAAAAATTGATAAGAAGACCAAAGCCATCTAACAGGGAAACATAAACTGATACTGATCTCAGATTAATTGGATTGATTATCGGAATTGATTGGAGCCCAAGGCGGAGAGAAAGACACTAAAGCGACGGCCAGGACGCGTTGAACTATACTGGGAGGCCCAATTTCTCATTATATCTATTAGAAATGCTCGATGATGAGGCGACACAGCCATCAACACAACCATCATTTAATGCTGATGGAGGCGCCGATGTTCAGACTAGCAAAGTCGATCATGATGTAGCTTGTGTGCTTATTTGCACGACAGCTGGTCATCAGTTACCGAGCTCACAGTTGGTGCTACGGACAAATCCTAAGAAACGTCGTCAGGAATGGCGATTTGGGCGTAATCCAAAGAATGATTTCCCTTTAGGAGAATCCAAACGACTTAGTAATACACATTTTGTGATTCTCACAAACGAAGATTCGCCTAATACTTTCTTACTCAAAGGTATTTATTCTGCTCTGCGAGCATATCTCTACTGAATGGTATTTCGCTCTGGGCTACTTTGCAAAGCAAGAGGCCAGGGCGGGGCTCTAATAGCCAGATAATTGATAGCTAACCGAAAAATTAGATACATCTACCAATGGAACATTTCTCAACTCTGCGAAAATGATCAAAGGTAAATGCTATATGATTGTCCAGGGAGATGAAATATCTGTTGGAATTGGAGTGGCCAGTGATGAGCTCAGTTTCCTGGTGAAAATTCCTCAAACGACTGCTGATAAACAGCTAGAGGGAATTGGAAAACATTATGATCTTGGAGGAGTTCTTGGCCAAGGGGCATTTGCTATTGTTAGAAAAGCTATAGAAAGAGAGTCGGGTCAGATATATGCGGTAAAGGTGATAAAAAAGAACAACATGACCAAGAACGTAACAGTTAATAAGGAAGTGCAGATTCTAAAGCAGCTCAGTCATGAAAATGTAGCTGGTCTACATGACTTCTATGAAGACGATCGGAACTATTACCTTGTAATGGATTATTTGGCAGGCGGAGATTTGATGGAATTTGTACTACAGAATGGACCAATTCCGGAGGATGCAGCAAGAGAAGTCGTTAGGCAGATTCTTAAAGCTGTAGAATATGTACATGGACTTGGAATCAGCCACCGAGATCTGAAACCTGATAATATCTTAATTGCTCAAGATAATCCAGTACTGGTCAAAGTATCAGATTTCGGCCTCGCGAAGATGCAGCAGTCTGGGTCGTTTTTGAAGACATTCTGTGGTACTCTGGCATATCTTGCTCCAGAAGTGCTGTTCTCTAGAGACAGGAAATTAGATGCTGCGTATTCCAATAGCTGTGATATTTGGAGTATTGGTTGTCTTGCTTATGTCATTTTGACAGGATATTTACCATTCGATGGGAATACTCAAGAACAAATGAACAGTAATATTGGCACCGGAAGGTTTCTGTTAAAGCCATTGCAGGACAAGCAATTGAGTAAAAATGGTATTGATTTCATCAGTAGTTTACTAACAGTGGATCCTCAGCACAGACCAAATGCTATCGCTTGCTTGAGACTGCCATGGATGTTACAGGGAGAGGTGATAGAATCGTCAGAGTCATCGTTTGGGTCGTTTTCAAATGAAATGGTGACTGAAGGTGATCCTTTTACACCAGCACGTCATGCCCCTCCTCCACCTGCTCCATCACGACCCCTCCCACAAGTACATAAGAAAGAAGATATTACTCCTGACACCGTGCATTTACAATCGTCTTACAACGAGGAGCTTCCAATTTCCAGTCTTCAAATACATTCTTCTGTGGGGCAGGAAGATAATCAGATGGTGGAGCACGAACAGGATGTCAACCAAGCCAAGCAAGATCACGGCCCTTCTACTAGCACGTCGCCTCCCGCTCTTGCAGAATGTGATTCCGACTCTGATTCTCAGGAAATAAAAGAACAAGCAGAAGTTGAACTTTCTCAACGATCTAGCCAACGGTATGGTAGATCGTCGCTACAGATTGAATCATCATTTGATTCGGGGCTTCAAGTCCGTAATGGAGCATGTTCTTCACCGGCACACCAGGTTCTTCCGTATCAACAGCCAGGGGTTCGCGATTTCGACAGCATTGGTCAGGCCGAACATCCTCCCCCTGGCGCCTACATGCGCCTAGACACGTTGCCTCATAGTAAACCATTTAGAGATATTTATGTGACAAGGCCCGTCTTCACACTAGGGCGGGTTATTGAGAACGATGTCCAGGTAGATGATCCACGAGTGTCTAAGCGTCATTGTGAAATAGTTCGTACTCGCCATTCTGGGTCTGGTGTCAAACAGGAAATATGGCTCGTGGACCGGTCGTCTAACGGCTGTTTCCTCAACGGCGAGCTTGTTGGAGCAGGAAACAAGGCACTTTTGGAGTCTGGCGACACCATCTGTCTGTTCATTGATATGGACCGAGAGCGAAAGCGTAAGTGTCCCCGCTTTGTCTCCGGCGGCTGGGCTCTGCCTAGAACCGTAGCTACGCTTCGCGGATTTTTTCCCCAGTGTTCATACAGCTAACGATACAGGTCATGTCACACTCGGGTTTAGCGTTAATATTCTCGACTCAGATGAAGAAGGATATCTGAAACGATGGCAAATCATTCAGGGAGGCGGACAAGTCGTTACCGCGGCAAGCAAGGAGTCGTCCGTCCCAACGACACCTAGTGAAGATACTGATTTCCCCAATGTACGAAAACATCTGCAATCCTATGCAGAAGCAGTGGCTACAGGTGACAAGCCAAGCCTGCCTCTTCTTCCGAACACAAAGAAAAGAGCCTTTGGAGTAAGTTCGCATCCATACCCTGTTTTTAGAGAGCTATCACTAACTTCTTCTCTCATAGACGAGCCAGCCTTCACCAGACAGCTCTGGCATTAGACCTAGTAAGAAGCTCTCTGTGCGACAATAAACCAAATATGTAATATGAACAATTTAAATAAAATTAGCATTAATTTATTCTACGGCATGAATAGTTGTAGACATGTTTATGAAACCATAACTGGACAAGGATTTTGTTACTTCATGAACCAAATCATGCAACATGACGATATAACAGTAGTAGTAGACGAGCGGAGGAGCTCCGCCCAGCTGCTAACAGTAGTGGTATGGCGTGCCCCTATAATAATAATATTATACTTGCGTGCTTTTCTTTGCTAAGTCAATTCAATCAGGTGTCGTCGTCGTCATCGACTAGCAAGGTGACATCAAGGCCTTAGCATTAACCCTCAGCATAGTCTTATTCTCCGACAGTTGTCCGGCTGTTTATCATTAGGGCCGACTGAACCCCAGTATAAGCATGAGGCAAAATCCATTTACCCCCAAGCAAAATGGCATTCTCAACATAGAGAGATTGATTCTAAGAGATAAACTAAAAATAGTAACAATTTTAAAAGAAGCTCAAAAAAGCCGAACGCACTTAGATCCACCTCGTTAATAGAAAATGTCTGCCATAGAAGATGAAGGCCGTCTTGAGAAACCCGACCGGCAACCAACGGGCCGATATGTTTGTGATGGAATTTACCCGGCTGTACGGTAAAACCCCCGAACTGGCGGCATTATCAGTCCATTTGGTCGCAGCAGGGCCAGCCAACCCCGCCTCCTGCAATCACTCCCAGACTGGCGCAAACACCCTAACCTGTATCTCTTAGCGATAACAGAAAGCAGAAATCTGAGATCGTTCGTTTAGTGCCTTGCCACAACAACCCAACCTTGTCTTCTTCTTTCTCTCTTTCTCGCTGTTTATATCACACGTATTTCGAAGAGAGAATTGGCTACGAAAAATTAATATTTTCGGTTTTGAATTAAGATAGATTAGAACGTTTCTGAATTCTCTTCGTAAATTATTATTAAATTGTTGTTTGTGTACCACTATTAGCACTTGCAATCATGAAGTTTCTTGCACTTGTAGCCACAGCTTTAATCGCTGGGTCAGCCAATGCTGCTGTTCATAAGTAAGTATCAGGAGATCCAAGTTTTGTGAAAAAGGTACTTCTATCTATATTCCTGATAGAAGGCAGAGGCGGAAGAAGCAGATCCTAATTGTTATGGTAGAGCTGACTCAATGATAGGATAACGACACTAACAGCACATTGTATAGAGCCACCATCCATAAAGTTCCTCTTGAAGAACAATTTCAAGGTGTAAGTATATCCCCTGCACTGTTTGCGAAGCTGAGTGCAAACACTAACACTTGAATGTGTAGGAGCACGGATTTGCCAACCATGTTAGATCGTTGGAAGAAAAGTATCTTCGTTTAGGCGGCATGAGCCGTAGCAGCAGTACTGAGCAGAAGCCATTGGTGAACCAAGAGGATGGATTGGCAAGCATTGCTAAAGGGGGAGTAGATGTTCCTTTGACTAATTATGTGAATGCGCAATATTTCACCGAGATTAGCCTGGGCAACCCTCCTCAGCAGTTCAAGGTCGTATTAGACACCGGGTCGTCGAATTTGTGGGTGCCATCGTCTGAATGTGGGTCGATTGCTTGTTATCTGCACCAGAAATATGACTCGAGTGCCTCGAGCAGCTACAAGTCCAATGGGTCCGAATTTGAAATCCATTATGGATCAGGCAGTGTATCAGGGTTTGTTTCTCAAGATACGCTGAAAATTGGTAGCTTGACGATTCCCAATCAAGACTTTGCCGAAATCACCTCTGAACCAGGCTTGGCATTTGCTTTTGGAAAATTTGACGGTATCCTTGGCTTGGCTTATGACACTATTTCTGTCAACCATATTGTGCCACCAATCTATAATGCCATCAAAGACAAGTTGTTGGATGAAAACAAGTTTTCCTTCTATTTGGGAGATACTGCCAAGGGGTCTAATGGTGGAACTGCTACTTTTGGTGGCATAGATGAGGACTTGTACGAAGGCAAATTGACATACCTGCCATTGAGAAGATTGGCGTACTGGGAGGTCCCCTTTGACTCCATTGCTTTGGGTAGTGAAGTGGCCGATTTGGAGGATACTGGCGCTGCCATTGATACTGGTACTTCGTTGCTGGCGTTACCAAGCGGATTGGCAGAGATTCTAAATGCCCAGATCGGCGCGAAGAGATCGTGGAGCGGTCAGTATACCATTGACTGTGCTGTGCGTGACAGCTTACCCGACCTCACTCTCAACTTTGCTGGTTATAACTTCACCTTAACTGCCTATGACTATACTTTAGAGATTTCTGGATCATGTGCCTCTGCTTTTACACCATTGGACATCCCTGCCCCCATTGGTCCCTTGGCCATTATCGGTGACTCGTTCCTCCGTCGATACTACTCGGTCTATGACATCGATAATAATGCTGTCGGACTTGCCAAGGCCAAATAAACCAGCAAGCCTAGTTGTGCAAGTATCCTTTTTTTATTTTCATTATTATTATACAAGTATTCTATTTCAATAAACTGTTTTTAACCCTTTATTCCCTACGACGGCGCATCACTCTTATCGTACATATGTACGTATGCACAGAGGTCATTTCCAAGTGCTCGTTACTTTCTTGCTATTTCTGACAGTAGTTCTCGAGGGATAAACGGTACCAGTCAACACTTTTTTACGACCTCGTTTCATATAGTGTCAATGCCATCAGAACGTAGTATGTTATCCAAGCATAGCGGCGGAGGTGGACTCTATTATCTACGTTACGTTACGTGCATAGCCTGATTAGGCACCTCGAGCCCTGAATATAGATGAAATGAAATTACACCTGGGCTTCTCGCGACGCTGTCTTGCTATATATGCCATGGCTCATTTTTGTTGGCCATGCTATAACACCCCTGCATGCGGCAGGGACTACTACCTACCCCTAAAAGACTAGGCGGTGGCAATTCAGCCACCATTCTCGTAATGACTCGAACCGACTCATAACACTTCATGACTACTTGCACCTGACGAGAAATACCGACGGGCTGGCGTCACCGCGTCACGACCATCAGGATTCTCCCCTTCGGCACAGACGCAGACGCAGCCAGCGTATCAAAAACGGTCATACTAATGACTAATCTCACGTATATACCACCATCCAAAAAAACCCTCTTCAAAGGAGCAAATCACGATCAGCCACCATCGAATCCACGTTTGTAGAAGCTCTTACTGAGATGTCTCATTTTGCCACAAATGTGTGCATGCTGGAGTAGCTTAACTGTAACTGACTGAACCAAAGAAAGCTTGTCTGAGATGCGGTGTCCGAGACGACTAAGAAGAAAGATGTCGTACAACATATCTAAGTTTCAACAATACACATTTTATCTGTAAAAGGTATTTTTCATCTGGACATGACGGGTATGTGTCATAACTGATACGCGCGTTCTTGTTGTAGTAATTTTATAACTCCACTTCACAGTCTTACTTTTTTCGTTCTCCAGTTTGACTATGCAGATGGATTGTCGATCAATCTAAAAAAGGGACCGATATTGTTTATATTTCGAGAAAAGAAATGATTGATAGAATCGTACATAGCTGGCTAGCTAGTGGGTGAAAAATCTAGCATATAAAATTAGCTTGATTCGCCTCTTGCGTTGGATTCGGTTTTTTCACAAACATGAAAGATAATTTTAAAGGAAACAAGATTCAATAAGCTGCAATTGGAGGATTACAGTCCCAAAACAAATCTCAACCCTATCTAGTATGACCTATTCGACCAAACCAAGCTAAAATCAAACAGAATTGTGTCAACTCCTTTATTTGTTACATTTATTTCCAAGAGTGACGTCTGATATATAGTTCAAGTTGCTTCGATGACAGGATCTCGCGAGATGGTGAGCCGGCTAGAGGCCCAATTGGCCGATTTGAAACGTCAACAGAGCCTAGCGCAGAGGAGATTACAAGAGTATAGGAATGAACACCCAGTGGACGATGAGAAGCTACTTCAAGTTGAGTTTGAGTTGGAAATGTTAAGAGGAGGTATTGAAAATATCGAGTCACTGATTGAAGTTCATAGACGGCGGCGATAGAAAAGCATTGATCTCGAAATTGTTTTTTGCATATTTGTTATTATTTTAGTTTTTATATTTATTGAATATATTATGTCATTTGATCATGCAGTCTCCTAGCATTCTGCGAAGCACAGCCCAGCCGGAAGAGCAATTATTCAACAAAAACTGCAGTCATAGATACATTTCTAATAAACGAGAGCAACATCAACAGCGAGAGAGAGACCGGCCTATTCAACCTCTTCTTCTTTTTCTTCAAGAATCTCTTCACGAATTTCTTCAATGACTTCATCATCTTCAGCATTAGCAGTCATGGCAAGTTTACTTTCAGGACTGATACCAAGCTCGGTGAGCTTCGCTTCCATGGCAGCACGCCATTCTCTCCATTCAGCCAACGCAGAACGACGTTTGAGAATGAGCAACCTGCTGGCTTCCGATTCTTCCATAGCATCTTCTTCATCAAATCTTCTACTATACGACTTTAGGTTCTTGTTAACTTGCTTTCTCTTTTCTTTGGGGAGAATAGAAGCAGGCCTAGGTCTCCACAAAAATGCCTTGAATTTTTCAATGGCTTCTTCACGGATGAGGCTTCCTCTGAAATCCCACATTTTGTATCCATTTTCAATAGCATGTCTCCAGAACGACGATGACGTGACAACATAACGCCCTGAAGGATCCCATTCGAGGTCAGTCATTCCATAGTGTTCACAACCACCAATATTCAGAAGGTTGGCAGGTAGATCATCTGAACCAGCAGCAGCTTTACTATCACCTTCATGGTCAAAATCCCAAAATTCAAATTCACAAGCTGATGAAGGACGAACTGTTGCAGTAATAACAAACCGACCTTTAGGAGACCAATAAATAGAGTTCGTGGATTTCTTTTCCAAAGATTTGATGGGTTTCCAAGTACCTTGTGATCCCTTTGCCCTTTCAAGAGCATAGAAAGCGACAGTATTACGATTGCCAACAGGAGCAGAAGCTAAAGGCCCTTGATCAAGGAATGAAATAAGAACAAATCTATCACTCTTTGGTTCCCATTGGAAATTAACAACAGTCTCCTTTAATTCAATAACTTCAACTGGAATATCTTTATCAGATAATCTGAAGAATTCCAAATTAGTGAAAGTGGATTTCTTCGTCTTTGTATGTCTATCAACTTTAACACACAAGTATTTACCTTGATCCTGCCAGTGCAAACGACACCCACTAACATTGAATAAGTTTCTGCTTCTAATAACTTTTCGTGTACCAACGTCCATTATACTGACGCGAGCTGTCTGATTGTTAATTTCCGGGCTCCAGAAACAGAGAATTTGCTCACCAGCTACAACATCATCTTCATCGGCAGCAGCAGTTGCCTTGCGGCCCTCTAATTTAACAGAGGCAGGAGCAAATTCAAAATCAACAATGCCAGGAATTTTGATTGATTTCTTATCCAACAGCCCCATAGAAGGTGCTTCATAGATAGCTAATGCTTCATCCGGAATAACCCGGGCAAAATATTTACTATTAGAAGACCATTTAAACATTGGCCAAACGATTTTCTTATCTGGGCCACCAGTTCCTCCTTTAGAACCGTCAGGTAACATGGGAAACGATCTTAATGGGAGCATAGTCTTGACATCCCATATAACAACACAATTACCATCGTCTTGGTCTTTAAATGGACATTTATCACGAGCTGGGTCACCTGGACGAGGAACAGAAATAGGTTCAGCCGACAAGGTAACTAAATACTTCTCATTAGGAGAGAAATCAATCAATCGAACATCGTTATGAGCAAATCTTCCCAGACGACTCCAACTCTTACCACCCCAGAGGACTACACCCTGGCGATGGATCGAAACAAGATAACTGCCCTTAGGAGACCAACGGACATATTTTTCTGTCCAATGTTGACGTTCAACAACCTCTTCGGGTTGTTGAGCCTTTCTATTCCAGAAAATACCCACATTATCACCTTTATGGAGAACCATTTGATCTCTACCCTGTGAATCAGTCAACCAGCTAGTCAAAAGCTCCTGAGGATGGAAAGGCTCCAGAGTAGGCTCAACATATTCAGGATTTACATTGCCTGGGAATCCGTATTTTTCGACGTCACTCAACTTGTTAACCAAAAGAGTGTGTCGTTGATCTAATTTCTTTTGGTGATAAGTCTTGACCGCCTCTTCGGCTTGTCGAGCATCCTCGTATTCAATGAAGATATAACCCTTACTCTTTCCAGTAGCTTCATCCATTGGCATGAAAAACCCCGAATCAGCCTTTATCTTACCAACAGAACCGAACAACTTCTTCAAAACTTTGGTCAAGACCTCCACTTTAGCGGCTGGTACAATGGGAGCACCATCTACAATAATAAAAGTCTCTAAACCATCATCAGGATTAGTAGCATATTTAGCTTTTAAATCCGAGAAATCAATTTCTAGTTCCTCGTCCTCACTATGAGGGACGCGATTCTCAATTGCTTCAGGCATATATGACGTGTTGCTGCTCGTAGATTCGATATGTCCAATCAAATCCAGAACAATACTATACGGTGGAATTTCAAAAAAATTGCCTTTCCTCTTTTCTATCACCCGTATATATCTATATTTAGTTGAAATTCGGTAGTTTTTTGACTTCACTGATTTTTCTCTCTTGCCAGGATACAATTTACCTAGAAAAAACTTGCGATGTGAGGCTGCAAAAATTCTCCTTAAGGGGTTTCCTCTTACATGCATCTCATCCGTTTAACAGGTTTACCGTTTTTACTGATAGAAGCTTAATTTAGCCTTATATGAGGTTCCTCTGTGCAATACGTAAAAATTACATATGCTCAGCGCTAAAGCATTACTCTTTTTTTATCTTCGTCACTATCTAGTCCTCTCGTTCTGCATGTCAGATAGGCCTCCTACACCTATGGTTGGTCACATCCTAATGAATAATTGCATGTATATAATAACATATCCTATTTGAACCAATTATCAAAATATGTTGTGTATGCACCTTTAGAATGAGAGAGGCAAAGACGCAAAATACTTCAATGGACTCATCGTATATGGATAAACTATCCATCTTCCAATTAACTAGTTACATAACAAACATAAAATACACCTCAAAAAATGGGTGATCTATAAAAAATTTCTACATCATTTCTAAACTTGTATCCCAATCTCAGCTTAACAGCCTCTTTGACCATAATCTTATATTCACCTTGTACTTGATTAACAATCTCATTTAGACATTGATCCCATGAATCATCCTTTTCTCTAATTCGAAATACAGTCTGTCGGAGAAATGCACATGTAAATGCTAGAATCACCAAGGCAAAGGGTCGTCCCAGACGAATCCGTCTTCTGCATTCATTTGAAAGACCATAAAAATACCCCACTAGTGGATAGGTATTATTTATTTTCTTTGCAAATGAACAGGATATCCAAAATTGTTTGATAGTCTCTGAATATACCTTGATATCGTCGCTATCCGATTCCAAATTTAACAGCTCGGATTCCAGATAATCGATAAACTCATACCGCGTCTGAAGCATTTTCGCTTGAAAATGCGGTTGCATGAACAAGTCTTCATATTGCGTAAGAAACAATACATTGACAAATGAGTCCTCAACAGTATTTTTATATGCCTGGAACAATGCGCCATTTCCTTGGGCTATTCCCATTAAATCAGCCTGACCTGTTCTCGATACTACTGGTACCATATCAAACTCCGTTAGAGAACAGGCTGCAACAAGATATGATGCCAAGATAAGCTCAATTGGATTATGAGTTGATTTATCGCTAGCAATTTGATCCCTCAAAGATATGAGAGAATTGTGGAAATACATTCTTTTCGGCAGACTCTCGGCTAGAATATTTCTATTCATATTAGGCATCCTTTCCAACAAAGAGGCCGAGAACGCACAGATTCCATTTCTTACTATTTGTGACTGTAGCGCCACTTGAAACCCACCTGTTTTCCACATTTGAACAATCGATGGTACTCCTAGAGAGCAAACTTTTGCTCCATGCTCAAGAAAAAATTCTAGGTAATGTATATCCCATGAAGACAATTTCGGAGCAAAACTCAGACCTCTAGATGGACTTGGAATAAATTCTACCAATTCATCACTATCTCCATCCAGAACCCTATCAATATCATAAAAAGCGGCTGCATCAGATGAAATGAAGCTGTCGAAGTCTTCAATATCTATATCTGATACCGATGTGAGATTTCCGTACGCTTCTTTCTGTTCATACCGCCTGTCAATTGTCGCTATGGCATTCTCGCTACTGTCACTATAACCTCCTTCGATCATTGTAGTCGTAGACGCACAATCACTTGGACATGAATAATCAACCCTATTTGCAGTGCACACGGTAGAGATACTGCTGTCACTAAGAAAAGAAGGAGATGCGCTAGCCAGCTCTACATCCCTTCCTACTAATCGATTATTTGAATGTTCTCTCTTCCTGCTAGAACGAGGTTTAGCAGGAGGAACTGGCCTATATTCACATATCCTATTCGTTGCAACACAGTATTCACATGACGGTTTATCTTCGCTGCACTAAAATCACTTGTTAGTCTGTCTCGGTTCTCCCATCAGACACTTTTTACTTACCTTGATTCGTAGCTTTTTACATGAAACACAGCCAAGTCGTGACTTCTTCTTGACAATATGTTCGTTAGCCATTGCTGATAGTTTATTTATTCCGTAGCAATCAAGCACAAGTGAAAAGGAATAAAAAATAGATATAAGAACAAATGCCCGGCTACTTTACTATACGAGGTCTACAATTCCTTTCTTGCTCTAGCGTGTGATATCATAATGTTTTGACGATGGATCTCGGTGCGAAGCATCTAGGCTGTGCATACGGCGTTAGACGAAATATATTTATGTGCGGTACACAGTAATCGTGCATTTAGACGTTATGAACACAGAAAGGTAGACACTAACTTGCTATATTTTTTTAACGAGATAAGATAAGATAAGATAAGATAAGCATCTCGTCGGTATGTACATAGTAATTTAGAAATTGTAACCTTTTATACGCTAGTAGATTACTAGAGTTCTTCAACACGAAGAACAAAAATAAATTGATGTAATAGAACACACCCAGAACCAGACTCTACGACATGTCGCAAAGCGAGGTCAACGGGTCGAGACAGAGCCTGGCCGCCAGAGGCAGACCGAGGCTGCCATTGTCTCCAGCTCGCTACAGTAGCTTTTATAAGCTATCTCGAAATCTCGTCTTCCTGCTTCATTTTCACCTTCAAAAACACTGCAGAACTGGACGAAAATATACGTTCTTGATTACTCAATGTTGCCCGTCGCTTGTTCTGACTTCCTTTGACATAGTTGTCAAAGCCTTTCACAATATTGCCATTTTGCGTGTCTTCAAGATAGTTTCCTTCTAGCTGATATATCTGTTCTTCGACCTGATTCTGTCATCTCGTTAGAGGATGTCTCCGAAGGCGCCTCATTAGGCCTCCAGCGATGCTGGGTGGTGCTATGTGCTACCCGTACATACCAAACTCTTATCAAGCGTTCGCTTCTTTGCTATGAGATCTTTCAGTTCCTTTTTCATCTTCTCATACTCGGCTTTAGTGTTCTCATCGTTACTATACGTAGGCATTTTGACGGTGATTATGCTCCGCTCATACCAGTGCTAATAACGGAAAATATAATATGGCGGAACATGTCCATTACCCGGCTTCATGAGCGGGTTTCTGCATGCACTTCACGAACGCGACTGTCTACATTCTCTTTCATCATAGCTCCCAACTAAAATTCTTTTGGTCAGTTTATTTATTTCAGAAAATAGAATACTAGGTATTTGTTATAGAACAGGCAACAGAAATAGTAATCTACGAGTAATAGCAGTTGGTACCCTCTCGTTCCGTTAGCATCACTTATACGCGTACCCTATATCACAGATGTCATATCCATTTGAGCAGTATAACCAATTTTTGGTTGATGATAATAATGGTACATCCTTTATCCCTGTAGGCGGTAGCGGTGTAGGCGCTAGTGGTGCCAGCGGTCTCCCTGGAAGTATGTTAGTACCTCAGAATAATGGTGGGTCAGCCAGTCCACAGTTAATTCAACAACAACAGCACCAGCACCAGCAACAACTTCAGCAGCAACAGCAGCAGCACCCGCACCAGCAGCAACTCCAACAGCAGAACCAGCAGAACCAGCAGCACCAACAGTTTCAGCCTCAGTTTAGAAATGCTTTTCAATTTCAAGGTCAGCCTGGTGCGCTCAATCAAAACCAAATCCATAACCAGGGCCCAGGGCAGAGCCAAGGTCAAGGGCAGTTGAACCCCTCACATCAAATGAACCAAGCGCAATTTCACATTAGTACACCCCAAATGCGACCTAATAGCCCATTGTTGCAGAATTCTGCCCAAGCAAAGTATGCTCAGTATCTGCAACAGCAGTTGCACCAACAACAACAATTTCAGAACGCCCCAGGGCCCGGCATTACTGGAAATTCTGGCGGGATTGGTATTTCAAATGAAGGTATTCAGGGTCCGCTCGTCCCTGGTCATGGCGTTGGTCCGAGCCAATCTCCTATCCAAAGAACAAATCAAGGTATCGTGGTTCCAAGTATAGCTGGGCATGCTCAGTTTCAGCCTCCACAGACTCCTCAGACTCCTCAGACTACCGCAATGTTACAGGGTCAGAGGTTTGGAGGACCAGGAGGTGTATCACGACCGGGCCATTTAGGAACCGGTCCTGGTGCTCAGACGGGTCCCGCTAGTGTTGCTGGCGGTCCAGTGGGCTCAACTGGCCCAACAGGAAGTGTTCTGATAACTGGGCTTAATCAACAACAGCTGCATCAGCCACCCCAGCGACGTCTACCACCGCCGCCACCACCGCCACCTCCACCACTACCTCCACCACAACAACAACAACAACAACAACAACAACAACAACAACTGCCACCACCACCACCACAACAACAACAACAACAACAACAACAACCCATTTCTCAGCGCGCAGCCGTTCCAATTGAAATCCTATCTTCCGTTAAAGAGTTGCCTAGTGCGACTTTAGAGGAAAGAAATCTAGTCAACCTTCTCTCAAAAGATGCTGAACAAGAGATCATTTTCAATAAGCAAGAGCAGAGGCATGCAGCATTTATCTATAGAAAACAGGTTGAGTATGATTATTATGACCAGGTTCGTCAAATAAGACAGGCACAACCAAGTGCCATATTTGGCGATGGCTATTCTGGGTACGGAAACAGCTGGACTGGATCAAGAATGAATCTTATATATCCAAGAGACCGCAAACGAGCTAAACGAACCTCAAGTGAATTATTCCTTAGTAAAGATCAATTAGATTATATTGCGTCAATTCCAGAACTACTGGCTCCTGTAAGACTGGATATTGACATGGATAAGTATCGTCTCCGCGACACCTTTACTTGGAATATCAATGAAAAGGTCATCTCAGTAGAACATTTTGCACAAAATTTAGCTGAGGACTATGCCATCCCACTATCGTTTGCTCCATTAATTGCTAATCATATCAATGAAGTACTAAACGATTTTCATCCCCATGCATTTTCTGAAACGAGAGATGAGAATACTGCGTCTACGATTGATTTAACGGGTGGTTCAAACAGCTCAGCGTACTCTCATAATGGGTCAGCGATTTTATCGAGTCAAAGTGATGATATGAGGATCACCATTAAGTTGGACATTACTATTGGCCAACATAATCTAGTAGATCAGTTTGAGTGGGATCTCAACTGTGTTGAGAACAATCCTGAACAGTTTGCGGAAACCATGTGTCGAGACCTGAGCCTTTCTGGGGAATTTACTACTGCTATCTCGCATGCCATTCGTGAACAAACCCAGCTTTTCACCAAATCACTGTTCCTTGTTGGCCATCAATTTGACGGCCACCCCATTGAAGATGACGATATTGTTCGTGAACTGTGTCCTACAGTCACTTCAGATGGGTTTTTGCGCAGCAATTCTTTTATAAAAGATTATTCTCCAGTGCTGTTTGAAATTCCACATGTTGAGTTAGATCGCCAAGACAAAGATCGTGATCGCGACAGTCGCCGTAAGCGAAGACAAGGTCGTGCTGGCCGCAGAGGTGGGCCGACATTGCCAGATCTCAGAGAAACTGTTCGTACATTCCGAACACCTGTATATTCGGCTCTTTTACCGGGAGGAATTGACAAGGTTCTTGAGCTTGTGCGGAAACAAGCTACCAAAGCAGAGGAAAGTGACGACGAGGAAGACACTCCACGGCCTGTTACTACCGGTGCTCGTAGGGGTAGGCCTCCTATTCACGGTGGACAGTATTCTACAGTCACTTTTCGAGCTTCGTCTGCTGCAGTGCCAACATCTACCTCACGTGTCGCCAGTCCTCAATTCAGATATCACCAACAACAGCTACCGGCGAACAATGATCATTATATTGTCAAACTGCGAATACCTCTTCGGATTCGAAACGAAGTTAATCGTATCTTTACATAACGACTATGCTCTGTATTATAGATTTTAATGAATAAATGCTACTGTTCCTCACCCCTTCTACACGAGACAACAAGAGCATTCCTGATTGTGCGGTGGCCAACAGGAGAAAACAAGGGAAAAAAATCAATACATTTATTTTCTAATTATCTAAGTGGAGAAGTTGAAGCGCATTGTCGATTCCATTATTACGAGCAGCAATTTTAGCCTTGACAAATTCAACAAGTTTATCGAGAGGAACATCAGTTCCCTGATCAGCATCAGAACCAAGACCGAGCTCTTTGACCTTAACAATTCCCTTCGGATATTCTTCCTGTCCAAGAATTACAGCAAAAGGACAGCCAGATTTTTCGGCAGCTTCAAACTGTTTAGGCGTCTTTGGCTTAATCTTGTACATGAATTCAGCTTCGACGCCACCTTCCCAAAGAAGCTTGGCAACGGAAAGACGCTCATTGAGAAACCCAGTCCATGAAGGACCGCCACCAAAGGCCATGAGAAATACTTGCGTAGAAGTTGGTCGGGCATTATCATATAGACCAGGGCGAGCCTTGATAAGAGAGAAAATGCGTTCTATACCGAATGAGACACCAACACACGGGATGGAGGCATTCTTCTTGGACTTGGAAGTTCCAGCAAACATGCCTACAAGGTTATCATAACGGCCGCCAGCAAGAATGGAACCAACACCAACATTTTCTGAATTATCATCATCTTCATCGGCAGTTTTCTTGGACTTCTTTGATTTCTTAGAGGAGGAAGAAGGATCAACAGCTGCTTCAGTAACAGCTTCGCTTGGCGGTGCAGAGGCGGCAGTGACCGCTTCATAAATAAGACCAGTGTAATAATCAAGGCCACGGGCTAGTGACAGATCAAATGAAAGATATTTAGTAATGCCGAATGCCTCTAAATAAGGAAGTGCAGTCTCCATATCAGCAATACCTTGGGCGGCTGATTGGTTGCTGACCAGTGTAGAGTCAGCCTTTAGTTTAGCAATCACTTCCCTAATAGATCCCTTTGTGAGAACATATTGTCCGATCCGATCAGCAACTTCCTCTGGCTGGGCCTTATCAACTACCATTTCTCTTTTAACTTCGGCCCACGGAGCTTTATCAAGCTTATCCACAGCACTGGAAACTTTACGGACGTCTTCATCTTTAACACCACAGTGTTGAAAAATACCATCAAGGATTTTACGGTGATTGACCTTGACAGTGAAATCGTTAATACCAAGGCCGGTCAAACCTTCAACAGCAATTGACAAGATCTCAGCATCAGCAACCATAGATTCATATGAACCAGCGATGTCAAAATCACATTGGTAGAACTCTCTCATACGTCCCTTGGTCATAGCAGGTTGATCTCTTCGGTAAACCTTAGCAATGTGATATCTCTTGATATTTTGAATGCCGTTCATAGCAACGAATCTGGCAAACGGAACCGTAAGATCATACCTAAGAGAGGTAAGTTCACCACCTTGATCTTCAAGGTTATAAATAAGCTTAGAATCCTCACCATATTTTCCAGAGAGAATTTCTCTCAATTCAAATACTGGTGTGTCGATTGTGACACCACCATGACGTTTGAATACGTTCGTGATTGTATCAAAGACAGCAGAACGAATGGTCATATCTTTGTCGGACCAATCTTTAGTACCCTTGGGGGTTTTAAGAGTAAATTGAGGAGCAGCGGCTGGCCTTGAAGAGTTTGGTCCTGTGGGAGGTGGGACGGACACATTAGGAGCGGCCTCAATTACTGAAGCGCGTGACTCGTTTGACATTGTGCTCCTGGAAAGATTTCTCGTTAGCGGGTAGATATGACCAATAGCGTTGGTGGAAAGTAAAATTGGTGAGGAGAAAAATCGATTTATATTAACTGTTAAAAAATGTTTTTTCATACGCAAGTCAATGAACCCATGGGGGACTGAAAGATAGTATCGCCTAAAAGTGAGAGTCATGAAGATGAGCTGGATCTCCAGGCGTAAGGCTGAAATTTTTCATGGCCACCTTAGCTGGTCTCGCTTTAGGAATATGAGAGAGAGAGAACGCTGAAAGCTATTGCTACTATTTCTTCAAGGATAATTCGTCTCTGCCAGTTCACAGAGCATTTCCTTTCCGTTTTTCTCTGCAGATCTGGTGCCATGGCAGCAATTAATCGCCACTTCATATCATTGTGAATGGGGGCTGAATTGATCGAACGGCCTGGCAAATAGGGGCTGTTAGCCTAAAGGCAGTCACGTGAGTCATTGACATATTAGGGTCCATTGAATATTAACGTCTCCGTCCTACAGTGCTAAGTATTACGCTTACCTATCAACCAAGACTTCGGAAAGAAACCTTAAAACATATTAACATAGGATTGGCCAGAAAAATCTCTAGAAAACTACCGAGTTATTATTTAACTGTCGAGAAGATGAAAAAGAATACATTTACATATATATGCAAAACGTAAGTTTTCAGTTCACGATCAATACCTGCAGATGGGAAGATTAACGATAAATATAATGTACACTGCTTGGAAAATAATGACACAACCATAATTTCCTAGGAACTAACTGGGAATGTGCATTAAATATTGGATCATACTTGTACCAGCTCTAAGCAGGACTCGCCTTATTATACTCATAGAAATAATACGGCAGCAGCGTAGCTAGTTCCTACTCGCCAGGACCCTTTAATTATTAAAAATATGCCCACTGCCAACCTATGCACGGCTGAGCGGGCAATCCCCAAATTCAAACACTGGATCAATATTCATTGTTGGTTATCTTACCCTTTTTAAATACTCTACTGTCATTCTGGTTCAGAATTACTAGAAAAACAGCATGGATATCGTGAAAACCCTTATTCGTCATGTCACAAGAGGTTTCTGCAACCTTAAAAGCATTCTTATAATGGATGCTTTGCTCATCCATGGTGTATTAACAGACGAAGAATTATGGCACATGCTTGGTATTAATAGAAAGGAACTACGTGGCTTATGCGCTAAATTAAAGGACAGCCATCTTTTAACAGATCAGGTTCAACGTGAGGATGGCCCAAGTCAAAGGCCTATTTCGAAAACTTACTATTATATACATTACACGGAGACTATAGATGCTATCAAATGGAAGATGCATTCAATTGTAAACAAGTTGAAGGAACAAGTGGGAGCTGAATCACAACCTCAAGGATACGTCTGCGATACCTGTAAATCTCGATACACGACCATAGATGTCGTGCGAACGTTCAACCCTGATCGAGGAGGATTCGTATGTGATCTATGTGATTCAATGCTTCGGGAAGATGATAGTTCTGCAGAGTCTCAAGCACAGCAGGAGAAATTGGGCCGTCTGATGAGCCAGATTGAACCAATAATCGACGCTTTACGACAGATTGATGAAGTCCATATCCCCGAAAATACGTTTCAGAGCTCTCTTGCTCATGCATTACCTGCTCCTTCCTCGAATGGTCTGAATGCAGCCACAATCGCTTCCTCATCCATCAGATTTGCCAAAGGTGCCAATCAAGCAGGAACAAACGGTACTGCATCATTACAAGTCAGTATCACGTCAGACAAGGAATCTGCCGAAATTGAACGGAGAAACAGAGAAGAAAAAGCGCGTCTTGCCGAAGAAAATGCGTTGCCTACTTGGCATTTGGAAAGTACGGTTGGGAAAAATCTTTACGATTCTACAGGTGGTTCCGGTTCTTCACCGAGCGACAAAGTTGTCTCTAATTCCGTATTCAGTACAGGTGATGGGTCTACAGTCAAACTTGAAGATACTGACATGTCAGGGGTCGGTGATGCTCCTGCCGTCTCCACTGCCGCTGCGTCATCTAATACCGCCAATGATGCCTCTGCTGAGGATAAAGCAAATGAGGAAGCTCTGGCTTCTTATTATGCTCAGTTGGCGGCAAGGCAAGAAAACAGCGACGAAGAAGATGAGGATGAAGACGATGAAGATGAAGATGACGACGCTGAGTTTGAGGATGTCATTACTGCAGATGCTCCTGCATCTAATGCTAATAATGATGACGACGACGATGAAGAATAGTTGTATCCGCGAGATTTAGATCCATGGCTGAATAAAATCGTTTTTGTAAACCATACTAAATTTATATACGAAGAAATTCATCTGATGTAGTACACTATTCGGTCAACCTATACACTGAAGCTTTTCTAATAAGTAAACTACTTCGTACCAATGGGACGGTACTGGGGATCCGAATGCATATTTCCCTTCAAGGATTGCTAGCTGCTGGTCAATATCCATGTATAGAAAACTTTGGAGCAGTTCACCATCTAAGAATTCTTCAACAGATTTCGTCCGCTCTTCATCAGTGTAAAAGGCTAGTCTGTTCGAATTACGATAACCATGATCCCATGACGTGAGCCTCGGTCTCATTGGATTGAAATGGGTAATATTCCTTTGCAGAGCAAGAAGGATTTTTATATACCGTGAATCTTCTACAAATCCTACTCCATAGACACCGCCGTAAGAAGTCGCGACATAAGCAGCCATTTTAACCATATTGCGAGAGTTTTTACCAATTGTTGGATTCCATACAGATTGACCTGAAATTGGTCGAATCTTTGTAATAGTACCTTCATTCAGATTGATACTTTGAATTTTTTTAATAAAGCCCTGTTTTGAACCATCGCCAGTGGGCATTTCATACTTCATCAATGATAGGCATCCTGTGCCATCCCCCACAAGCAAACTGCTTTCTTCAGGAAATATCTCTACGTCAGTTACTGAAAGAGATGAATATTCCCGAATGACAGCTGGTGGGTTCTGATGCATATCTGCAATGATAACCGATCTGGTTAAATCGCCCCCTACCACCAGATTATTTCGCTCTTTTAGGGCCACGCAACAGGTCGTGGTGTTTGGATATGGGAATTCATCAAGAGCCTTGAGAGGAAATGGTATGGGAATAATCTAAAACTGTTAGTATCAAGTTTCAAACTAGCAAACAGCGGAATTCGCTTACTTTTGACTGCACACTCATTAAAGGACGGCTATTACCAGTAGACATGGCGTATACTCCACCATCAATTGAAAGAGAGTTAAATTGCGAATTTTCGAATGAACCGTTGTCTTCAATTCTAAACGATTTTACAAGGCCAGGTGTTATAATATCAAGACCGCCTACAGCAACTGATTCATTTATACTATATCTTTCCCAATCGTTTGTTTCGAATAATTCTTTCTTGACGTCCCGTTCTCCGCCAACCAAGCAATATGTAGATCCATTCTTCTCAATGACCCCTAAAGACGTGAAGTGAGCATCTTCTGAACCAATATCCAATTGCGCGATAGTTCGCATTTTGTTAATATCTATTGTCGTTAAAGTCGGTGGGTCCCAGAGCACAAGTGCACGATTATTCTTGAGTCGTTGTAAGCTAACTGGGGTTGATTCTGGCAGAGACCCTATCTTATTGTCGGCTTCTTCGATCTGCAAAGAAGTTATATCAGCCAATCTAGCAATTTGAAATCCTTTATCAAGACCAATTGCAAATAAATCATTGGAAGTATCAGGAACATTGCACATAACCCGAGGGGCTGTGATAGAAATGATCAGTTGGAAAAAGTAATCGGATCCAACTGCGAGTGAGAGTTTATCGGAAATTGCAAACAGCAAATCTTTCTCTGAAAAAAATGATACTGGACGCGATCCAAGTTCAAATTGCTTACCATCCCGTAACAAATGATCTTCGAATATAATAATACTTCCATTAGTGAGACCAATGTATGATTTGATTTTTCTGCCAGGAGCACCACGATAAGTGGATTCCTTGAGAAGAACTGATCGGATACCTTGACACTGACTCTCAAGAATATCATCATTAGTTGACGATATCAACGCATATGGTTTTGATAAGTCACAACTAGAAACACGGGTTAATCTATCTTTTTTAGATACTCTGTATAAGCGAATCTCTGAACAGTGCCAAAAGCTAATAAGAACATGATCGGAAACATAAGAAATGGAAGCAATTTCATGATTGGTAGTATGAAGAGAAAGTTCATCAACAAGTGCTAATGAGTGGCTATTTGGGTCATAACGAAATAATATCAAAGTATGTTTAGTAGCAACAATGATGTTATCTTGCCAAATATCAGCTCTAGTGAACGTTGAAGATGAAGAAGGAAGCTGATACACGAGTGGTTCCAGTGTTGGTTTATGTGGGAGGACAGTGAGCTTGAACTCGTTTACATGGACTGCGTTGCATAAGGATTCAAAGGTACCGAAATGAATAGTCTGCAACTGGAGATCTATTGATGAATATTGAATTTTTTCTGAAATGACGAGGTCTAGAGTATTAAGAGAGAAAACCCTGGTCTGTCCAATGCAAGAAAAGAATAGCAATACCTGATTTGCACCATTATCCTTATAGGACCACATATTCTGGATGTTTGGAAGTGATATTATACCTGACACATCTGTTGGTCGAATGCCAGAACTGATTCTTTTGATCGACCCACCACCAGTACAAGCTACTATCTGGTTTGCATGATCACTTTTTTCCTCCCGAACGAAGAAATCAACAATGGGGCCTAGGTTATCAAGCTGATAGATGATTTCATAAGCATTTATTTGCTCTGCGCGGATAGTACTATCTCCTCGTCTGTATTCACGATAAAGTGACAAATCGGCAGCCGTGATATCCAGATCAATTAATGTAGAAGAGGTGAGATGACTAGTGGTCATAAAATAGGAGCCTCCGAGATGAACCATATTGTTAATTCCTGGGATAATAGCGATAGGACCAGAAACTATTTCAGTTACCTTACCCGCATCATCAATTACGACCCCTACCAGATAAAGGTTCCCTATCTCTGACCCGATAATATATCTAGTAGAATCAATTTGAGAAGAAAAAGTGATGTGTTCTTCTGGGCCTTTATCCAGATCAGTCTCGTCAGAGTTGTAGTGACAACTTAATACGTGACCTTTTTGAATTGTATTATAATAGTAAATATCAGTTTCGTTAAATGACAAAAAGCCATTCGCCAGTACTGGCTGAATTATTTTGGTGATACCTTCTTCGGGAGCTTTAGATACTTTCCTCACTAGATTATTGGTATCAGCTAATCGCCTGACCTCGAACAAAGTCACCTGAGATTGCTGAAAATCAGGACGATGCACGATTGCCACAATTGCATGGTCTTTGGGAGAAGATACAGGACCGTTCGTGACATATTCTATGTTGGAAAGTCCAGAACCACAACTGGTCATTTCAGAAAACACTTCATTTAACAGGTTACTATTAGGAGGAGGAGGAGGAGGCATAGTAAATTTGGATCGTTTGTGACCTTCTTTACTACAACACCGACTCTCTGGGTCTTGTGGTTCTTCTTCAGTTGTAATATTGATAGCACCATGATTGTCCAAACTGTGTTGTAGACCAGGAGGGATAGAAATTGTATTGCGAGTATTCGAGGCACTCTTGGAGTCTGTATCCAGAACCACTGTCCCGGAAGTAATTCCACAGCCATCATTGGGACTCATAGCTATAACGTTTCTTCTATTACTTCTAGTAGGAAACTTTTTACCAGAGAGAAAAAACAGCTTTGCAAATCCATCTGATCTTACAAGCGTTATGACAGTAGAAGCACAATCAATAACAGCCCAAAAATCTAAATCATCGTATGGATCATGGTGACCAGGTCTGCCAAATGCCCCTTGTGAATAGGAAGGGACCGTTTTGATAGTAGCAGATGGTTCATGAAAGAACTGATATTGACCATTACGATATCTAATGACATGAGCAGACCCGTCAGACAAAGAGTAAAACAGGTCGTCCTGCAATTTTATCGACTCCTGCTCAGGAAAGTTCCTCTTAGGGGTGAATGCAAGTAAAGTCTTGATTCTGTCTTCGACCCTAATGACATCAATTAAAGATAGCCCGTCTTTGAAAACCTTGAATATCTCCAGAGAGGTTGACTTTGCTAATACCAAGACCTTTTCGTCTACAGATAAGAAATTCGCATAGGCAGACAGCCTGACAGATCCGGGTTTTACAATTGGAGAAATATAAAGTTTTTTGCCCACCATTTCTAGTTCATTCGGTTGTGAAGTGTGCTGGTGGTTTTTATGTTTCTTAGTAATAATACGTATACCGTCAAGACTGGCAGCAGTACGTACACTGTATTAAATGACGGACTAAAAAACAATGTGAAAGGACACAATACCCCACTACTTTAAAGGTATTCTTACGACTCCACAATCTATAGTATTTATCGTTGGAAAGCAAGAAGTAGCATGTAGTATTGTCTCGTGGAGACAGAGACATCTTAGACATCTTCTTATCGCTATCAGTACAGCCGTGCATTGTCATAGACATGCAGAACGAGAGGACTTAGTAGTGAGAGATTGTTATGTAATAATATGTAATAATTGATTTCGAAGATAAAAAAAAGATCCCAAGAAGCTCAGCCCAGATCCGTAGCTCTCAGCTTCGCGGAGGGCCAAAAGCACGTAGCATTGCCGGGGATTCACACGTACCTCGCGAAGCAGAGCAACAGGTTTGGGCGGAGCCCAGCCCCCTGATGCAGAGCGCGGATAGTATGAGTCAGCTCAATGTGCCACCGGTTGACAGCTACCAAGAACAGAACCGGCAAATCAGAAAGTACCATATATATATATTTATAGCCTGATATCGTTTTAAGAGAGGACGAGATCGTAAATACTGTTGGTGTTTATACAAGGGCTGTACAAAAGTTCACAGCCAAGCCCAAAGTCGTCTTAGAAAAAAGTCACAGCCTAACAAATAACATCCTGAGTAGCTCTGGAGTTCAAAAGAAGAGCGACGATGAGACCGTAAAGACCCAAGACTTCGGCGAAAATAAGAATTAAAATCATACCAACAAACAATCTTGGTTGTTGCGCAGTACCTCTTACACCGGCATCGCCGACAATGCCAATAGCGAAACCGGCAGCAAGGCCGGCCAAGCCGACAGAAAGACCGGCACCGAGCTGGATAAACCCAGTATAAAGAGCCTGCTGTTGCTTAAGAGAGCCTGTAACAAGAACCGACACGACCAACCCGTAAATAGCGATAATACCAGCCATAATAACTGGGACCGTGTTCTTGACAAGCAAATCGGGTCTTAAAACTGTTGTAGCACAGATGCCGACACCAGATTTAGCGGTACCATAAGAGGCACCGAAACTGGTAAACACAATGGCGGCGGTACAACCAAGAGCACCAAAGAATGGCTTAAAATAGAAGTTAGTAAAAGACCGATAAATAGCTAACTGCCTACAGGCAGAAGCTAGATATATGGCTTTCAGGAAGTCAACGGCCTCTGGCCGCTGGGCTCTCCGCCCAGGCCCGTCGCTCGGCATCGCGGAGAGCTATCGCTAGGATAACCGAAAGAATACGGTAAACACGACGACGGAGCGTGTGAGGGTCTAACATACAGCATAGACAGGACTGTAAAACAATCGTTAGTAACGGCACAACAAGCATAGTAAACACTGTATGGGATAACAGTGATTTATGAGGGATGGCACAGTAGCCATAACAGGTCAAGCAATGATACCAGCCATAGACAATTGACTACATTAACGAGAGACAAATTGGCTATACAGTTTCAAGCCTACGGCCATTACCGAAACATGGCATATCTCATCGATAACCACGAGTCCGATTCCTATATCTTTTACTTTCTCGTTACTTACCAAAGATCAGTCATTTCTAAGTATCGTGCTTCGTAATCTGTGTTTTGTCTCTGTTGTTGCAATGGTCGCGAACAAATGCTATCTCGTTTGTAAGGTAGTGATAATGAAAAGGAGAAAGAGATTCTGTTTGTTTCATACACAGGTCGTTGTTGAAGAAGAAGAACGAGTGGCTCATTTTAGCACTGCTGTGTGGTAGTAGATGTTAGGGCAGTTTGGATGCGCACGCCCCACGCTGCCATGCCAGCCTTGCTATGCTGGCTGAAGCGGGTTTTTTCTGCGTACATTTGGGAATGTCCCCCAACCCTCGAGGCTCTTATCAGTTATATGCTGAATTTGTGTATATATTGTTTTATATGAGATAGTTAGCTACCCAGCAAAGGAATGTTTCTAATGTTTGTTTCCAGCTACAATTGATCTATCCGCGTCTAGCTGGTAATGAGGCCTTGATTGTGGAAGGTGTGCAGTAACCGTAGTATATTCAGTAATGACTGATGGCGGAGGGACTCTGGATGGATATGGAGCAGTGATTGTAGTGTATCTGGTGATAACATCAGGAGATGGAGCGACAGTTGCATAAGTAGCGACATAGGGCGCAGCTACAGGAGGAGGATCTTTTGTTATTGGATAGCGAGCAGTCGTTGGAGTAGCGGCACTGCTATTGGAGGAGATGGTGATGTTACCACTGAAGGCAGTTACAATTAATGGTAAGGAGAACAGGCCTACTATTCGCAGTGATGGCATATTAATAATGATTATAGTAAAAAATGAACAGATATTTCCTGCTACGATTGACATGACCGGCACATATATATATATATATATACATCTATTGTCTATTATCACTGTTTTACTGGAGCGAGAAGTTTAGCTGTCTAATAATGTGCTCCGATCCATATTTTGTCAAAGAGCATAATAATGTAGAGGGTATATAAGAGTGCATTTGAAGTAAAATAGAGTATATATTTCTCTTGCTGATAAGCTTTTCCCTACCCTTACCTAATCTTACATCCGTAGCGATACTTACCAAGCACGACATCTAATATCATTCACGAGTAATATTCAACCAAAAGCCCATATGTCCATGCTCATCGGAAAGAACTACTTGACAGTTAGGCACTATCTTTTATAGTTCCTCCGTGCATGACAATTATTGTGAACCGCCAGCGCGGCATGTAATTAATTGTACGGCTGTTTTCATTCTTCAAAATCTGATTATATAGCCTGTTGCTCATCTTCCGCTTCTATATAATATATAATCTTAACGACGTCACTTTTTTTTATTTATTCTTTCCAGAGGAGACACCTTCTATCTTCCCATTTATCTTCCAGCATGCCACTCTATAGGTTATCTGAACAGCGATATATACTGCGGAATGTAAATCATACAGTTATCGGACGGCTGGTACCAACCACTGGTGGCGGCCCATATGGCTATCGACTATTACACAATAATATCCTAAAAACTACAATTAAAAGACCACATCCAACATTAGGAATGGCTTTGAAACCATCAGGAACCATGCAAAGAACTATTGTTAGTGCACCGACCCTCGGTCCTCAATCAGGTACGAAGATTATTAATCCGATTCAATCCGAGGCTGGGGATGTTCTACGAGTGGCCGTTTCTGAAAAAGCAGCAACGAAGTTGAATCTCCTTAAGAAAGAGGATAACAACCCTGATCTGGTTCTTCGAATCTCCGTTGAAAGTGGAGGATGCCACGGGTTCCAATATATTTTTGCACTTAAATCAACGAAAGACATTGATGGAAAAAACGATTCAATTTTTGAACGTGATGGAGCCAAGGTGGTAATTGACGCTACTTCGCTAGAGATTATTCAACAGTCTACTATTGACTATACGACCGAGTTAATAGGCAGTCAATTTAAAGTCATCAATAGTCCATTTGCTACGTCTAGTTGTGGATGTGGCAGTAGTTTTGCATTTGACCCTGCCGCCGCTGCCACTTCGACAGGTGCCACCTCGTCTAAATAAATGAGTAAATAAATAATTTAATATGCGCATTCTGTTCCAATTGTTCCGTAGGTGGGTCTATCCTGTTGTCGCCGGCCCTCATCTCCCCTTATTTATGGTATTTGTTGTCTGTGAATCGGGTGACTCGCTTCAAGAGAGATTTGTAGTATCTCAACAATAAGTACCGTTACTTGGTCAAGGGTGTAATCACGTTTGAACAATTTAAGTTTACCCGCTGTCGTAAGAACGAACCCTCCACAGTTGACTCGTTCGAGTGTTAGCTTGTCAAAGGATATGGATGTATGACGCTGGAGGTGTTGGAAAATGGCGTCCACGATTGTAACAGTAGTAGTTGATCTGTTCCTTTCGAGCATACCATATATCTTGACTGCGTCTCCACCTGGTACGGCAATTGTGATTTTCTTGAGTTCAGGACTCGTTTCTGGAGACGTAAAAATGAGTTGCGAATCCATTGCAAACTTATTAGACCCAATCGTTCGGCCAAGGTATTTTTCAAATTCAGTTCGGAGAAGAGTCGCAGGAAGAGACAGTCTGCTGACTTGACAATCAAAACATTTCTGGAACCAGTCATGGATAATAGTGAGGACAGACGGAGAACAGTTGGCTATTAGCAATCCTCCGGGGGTACCACCTGGAGTTACAAGACAGACTCGGTGGATTAGTCTATCGATTCCATGGATAAATATAAAGTGGCGAGTGATCCCGGAAATAGTAGGAACAGTCATCCATTCAATATCTTCTTCTACTGTAAGAGTCTCATCGGGGTTTGAGTTGTTCTCTGGCGTGAAAACAGAATTAAGCTGTCTTCGTAGCACACTCATTAAGCTTCTTCGATACCTATCTAGCTGGTCATCATTGTCAGGATTAAATTTGTACAATTTCGACACTGAATATAGACTCAGTGAGGTATTGAAGAAAAAGCTTTCCGCCTCCTCTAATTCCATAGCAGCGTTTACGTGTTAAACTTCAAACTTCAGGTCGGTCACGTTGTTAATCTCTGCATCTAAATAAACAAAACTGATGCAGCTGGATTTCAGCTTCAATTCCCCTTTAGGATTAGGGTATATGTCAAATAGAGAAAATGAAAAAGGCATATAATAACTTGTAACTTGTAACTTGAAAGTGAAAAAAAAGTCAGAACATGCTATCCCTGAAATTCTATACGCCGTAGAATCATTAGCCATCACGTGCCGCTGCGTTGCATGTGAACCTTCCCACGGCTAGCAAATAATCGGTCAGTTTTGAGGTTCTTGATAATAATATATTGAAATTCTCAGATATACATACATGTACTCATCGTTCTAAGATAAATGGGCGCGTCTTGGTCTCCCCAGGCGAGAGAGAAGACGCAGCTCTGTCAGTATTATCTGACAACTACAGAAATAAACCAACATTTTCCGTTCCTTTTCTTTCACAAATATTGAATGCGTTAACTGATGCTGTGAATTTCCCAAGTTCCTGTTTCTAATATCTGATCAATAACCTCTTGTTTCTGTTTTTCTGCTTCATCCTCTGACTCTGGTTTTCTCATATTCTAAACCAACATTTGAGGGTTACATTTTTTTTATCTTCGATATCAATTATTACATATTATTCACATAATAATCTCATGGAGCTTAACGCTCACTACTTTGTATGTGTAGTATGATTGTCTCATTTGATACACGCGTTACAATTCTCTGACCAGCTTTGACAAGAGCCGTTGCACTGTTATGCATACATCTTGAATATTACTATTGGAACCATGTTATCTTTATGTCTGTTCATTTCCGTTAGCCTACTTCTGATTCCAATTCATATGATATCCACACTCTAGGCGCTATTAAACCGATCCTGAAAATACGTGTAACTTTTTAATAGCATATTGCGTCTGTTTCGGAATATTTAAAATATGACCGGTACAGTGCTTTTTCTATTATAAAAGGGGTTAAACTTCACATACAATGGTTAGCCAGTAGCCAAGTCGGCTGGGCTTCCGGAGTGATGTTTTTAGTTCTAGATAATGGAGAGCAGGTAGATAGCCAAACCCAGCAACTGTATATATAGACAATACATGATTCGTAGATAAGTAAGTAGGCTGTTTATTCATTCACGAGATCATTTTTATGACTTATATTACCATCATCATAAAATCCAACGCCACCACCCGATATAAATATGCTACGATGTTCTCTCTCAAAATGTCTCCCTTATATTGGCAGTCAGCGGTAAAACATCTATTAACAATAAAACAATTTCAACTTAATAAGGTCCCTCCTTGGCTTCTTACAATGGTAGCTTCTAATTTCCTGGTATATGTTCTTATCGCGAGTGCTACTGCCAACTAGAACAACTCAATTCCCGATAATACGCACTTTTGGAAGGTACCAAGAGCGGCATTATCAAATAGTTGACACTCTTACAAAACAAGTCCAGTAAAGTGGTTCCCTGGCAACTGCTGATTCTCTCAATGCCCTCATCCCAAGTCTTGGCTCTCGTATTGACAATACAATTGGCACTGTAGCTTATGCCGTTTGTCCCTTCAAAGGCCATTGGAAATATTTTGCTTGGGCCTTTCGTTCGGTATGTCACCAGCGCTGCTGAGGTTATTCTTTCACACGCTATGGTCAGTGCCCCTATCGTTGTTAGCTTGACTGAGTGTGTTGGGAAGTTGGTTCAACAGGCCCAAAACTACGATATCAATACATCTAGACTTGTAGACTGTTCAGCTTCAAAATCATCTTCCCAAAACTAGCTTTAAGAAAAGTGAAACTTTTTAACCCTATTTTTATCTGAATCAAAGTTATAAGTCTATTAGCTAAGTCAACAGTGCAAGTAAATAAGCTAGATCGTGGTCATTTCGCTACCTAGCTTACGATGCATTTCGATGAATTAAGCTTTTTATCTGATCTCAGACCTGGGTATTTTTTACAAACTGTTTATACGATCCTCATTTTCCAAGCATTTAGCTAATCAGCTGGAAGAAATATTTCCGAGACAAGTTTCCGTTGCGACGGGCCTTATTTAATACAAAGTAAAACATGTAACACGCGGGACATGTTTCACACGAGTCACATGGCTATCACGTGCTTTTTTTAGCAAAATTTCTTGTCTGTCGATCTTCACCTATTCTTTATCTGCCATTGTGTTGGTTCAACAACTCAGACCGCAATAAATTCAGTCAATTTCTTCAATTAATATTAATATCATCGATGTCATCTGTTGTTACCACAGATCTTAAGGGGACTCTCCCTCTTATTGCTAGAGGTAAGGTTAGAGATCTCTATCAGCTCTCCGAAAACAAGCTGCTGTTTGTTGCTACTGATCGAATCTCTGCTTTTGATGTCATTCTTAACAATGGCATTCCTTCGAAAGGCAAACTTCTTACTGGATTATCTGAATTCTGGTTTTCTCTGCTCTCTGATGTCACCAAAAACCATCTCGTACCTGGCGTCGATTCACATAATATTTCCAGTGAACTACCTGAATCTATTACTTCGAATGACGAGCTTCTCAATCAACTAATCGGTAGAAGTATGGTTGTTAACAAATACAAAGTACTTCCTCTCGAAGTCATTATCCGAGGTTATATAACTGGATCTGCTTGGGCGGAATATAAAAAGTCTGGTACTGTTCATGGTATTCCTCAAAAGGCCGGTCTTCAGGAAAGTGAAGCCTTTGAAACACCCATCTATACTCCCAGCACTAAGGCCGAACAAGGAGGGCATGATGAAAATATTCATCCTGACCAAGCTGCCAAGATTGTAGGTCCAGAAATTGCTGCGGAGCTTGAAAACCTTGCTCTTAAACTGTATACAAAGGCTCGTGATTATGCTCTTACCAAGGGGATCATCATCGCTGACACAAAGTTCGAATTCGGCACTGATGAGAATGGAGCTATAGTTCTTCTTGATGAAGTTCTTACACCTGATTCTTCTCGCTTCTGGCGTAAAGATACTTATGCCCTAGGTAAAGGCCAGGATAGCTATGATAAACAGTTTGTTCGTGATTGGCTCATTTCCCACAACCTCAAAGCTGTCGATGATGTCACTATTCCACAGGATATTGTCGACAAAACGAAGGCCAAGTATGTTGAAGCATATGAGACTCTTACTGGGAAGAGATGGGCAGAGTAATATCTCCTCATTTATATATTCTGACGTATACTGATTTGTTTTCACATCCTTCCGTTTATTGAATTTACTAGTCCTCAGATGACTGGGCTCTGCCCAGACACCCTCCATATTTCAATTTAAATTACTAGAAAAAGTGGATATCAAAATATGACGCTCACTAAACATGTATATAGAAAAACTAAAGCTGAAGTGTATGATACGAGATTCATTCTAAGCCTTTGATAATAGTAGAGAATAGAAAATAGGTTAAAACTTTTGTAGCTTCAGGTTTTCCTATTTGTCAATAATCAAGTGTGCAAGACTTTAGAATTATGTAGCTGCCCTCAGTTGTAGTAATAAGGCATGTTGCTTATGCCTACTTGGTTACGCCTTGGAGAAGCTCTCCGCCTTGCTCAATTGGAGGTTCCAATAAAAAGCACAAACAGGCCTTCATTCTAATGTACTGTGAATCAACGAGCCGCAGATAATAATTGATCATTCAATCCGAGGAGGTTTGTAACAGTTTTCAAGAAAAGAGATGGAATGTCGGCGTTATTAGTTTCACGGAGAAATTATCAGATAAACACGTTCATTTCCAGATATACACAAATCTAAGACCATCGATAACCGTTTTCTACTCAGAAATATAGCTGCTTGAAGCCATTATCCTTATCGTTATTAAATATACCATATCAGTTAGCCTGTTGAAGCTATGAAAACCCCCCAAAGGAACTGTTCCCACTGTTTGGTATGCATCAGGTGTAACATGATAGGTATCATAGAGATTCAACAACATGACTCTAAATGATCAGAAGTTCTCAAATGGAAGAGCAGGGACCTAAGGCCCGGAAATGGCTAATTATGGTCCGCATTCTCTCTCTATATGTTACCGTCGTTAAGGCCCATACTTGCATATAACCCCTGTTCCCCTATCCGTCAAACCCCAATCAATGGGACTGGAGAAACACGCCGCATATTGTGGGGTTCAGCCTCACAAAAGTAACGGAGGAAAGCTAGATCCGACTAGCCATGGATGACGGTCGGTGGTTGAATATCTCATTAAGGCATTCAAGCAGTAGAAGCGGGAGTGGGGGAGCTGAACCACGAGTCTGATTGAATGAAAATTTACTATAAACAAAGTTCACAAGTTAGGTAGAAGGTTGGTCAGGGCCTCTCTGGTATTTAAAAGTGCTCTATCGTGATTTTTTTTCAGCTCTCCTTTATATGGCTTACGCTTTATGAGTAGTCCTTCTGGATATTTTTAAATAAATAATGTTGAAGGGACTTGGACCCTATCTCAATAGTGGTTGCAATTGCAGTAGAACTTTTCAACTTGTTTATAGAAGGAGAGGTGGTAGTAGTAGAATTGGAGCTGCTTCTATAGTGACAGTGGCAGCGCCGGATCCTTCTTTTTCTTCTTCTCGAGCTACTTTACTGAATGGTTATTCGCGCTTCTCTTATCCTACCCGATCAAGACCATTTTTAATACCACAGTCACCTAAATTGCATTGTTCAGTATCGGATTATTATACAATTGAATCGAAAACAAACTCCAAATCTACTGCTCGAATTCCGCTGTTGAAAAACCCATTGTACCTAGGGCATTATACCTCTCGTGTTAATAGAACAGGAAATGAAGATAGGTATTTCGCTGGGGTGCTAAAATTGCCGGTTGGTTCAAGCTTGACGTCGAAATCAGTTAGAAAGACATATACTCAGCTTGAGCGACAAGTGTTTAATTTTGCTGTTTTTGATGGCCACGGAGGATCTGAATGTAGTCAGTTTCTGAAAGATCACCTCGCAGAATATGTGGAAAACTGCGATCTATCTTCAGGAACAGCTATTCGCGATTTGTATAGAAAAAATGTCGGTGGATATTGGCGGGCATGGGGGCCTGAGTTGGGAAAGTATGTCAGTAAATTAACTGCGGTAGACGATTTACAACTACGAATCCCATTAGCATTTCTAAAAGCTGATTATGAATTTAGTGAAAAATTCGAACGAGCTGGATCTACTGCTACTAGTGTATATTTATATTCTGATGAAGAATCGATTAGTGCAAATGGTGATGGTGGTAGTGTTATTGGTACTACTAGTACCAGCAAGGCCAATGCGAATACCGATTACTCGAAGACTCCCAAAGCATTCTGGGATCAAGATCAAGTGACGAACCTCGTTGTAGCTCACGTTGGTGATACTCGATGTATTCTGTGTGACCATCATGGTAATGTTCATCAATTGACGACAAATCACCACCCTTCGTCGGCCGTTGAAAACAGTCGATTGAAACGATATGCGACCTCGTTCTTTACTGACTCATTTGGAGAAGAGCGATTCGGCAGTTTTGCAAATACCCGAGCGTTTGGCGATTTTGCTGCCAAGGCCAAAGGCATCACGGCAGAGCCTGAGATCCTTGAATGTCGCTTGGGAGACAAAGCCAAAATCGAGTCGATGTCGCGGACTTACCCAAGACATATTCGAACGTTCACAGGAGACGAAGCATTTCTCGTTCTGATGTCTGATGGAGTAACTGAGATGATCCCTGATCAAGAAATCGTCGATCTCGTGATTAATACTGCCAATAAGGCAGGGTACGGACGAGGCACACCTCAAGATGCTGCCAAAGAAATTGTGCATTACGCAGAAGCGGTTGGAGGTGATGATAATGCTACATGTATGGTAATCCGTCTGAGTGGTTGGGGAAAGTGGGACCGGTGGTATGATCGAACAGGCCCTCGGCGTGAAGAAAGGCTTAGAACTGCCTATGATTCACGATCTCCGCGTACTTACAGGTCATAATCTGATCAAATATCGAAGTAGACTCTATCCTTTATCTTGACCCGTCATGTTCGCTTCGTGAGCAGATATTTAATATAAACACTTGTATGCATTTTTGATCTATATATGTTTATGACTGGGAGACGAACAACAAGTTGATGCCTACTACAAAGGCAGCATCCTGAAAACAAATCAATTAAAATGCTATTTACAAGTATGAGTGTGGTTCGAAAACGTTTTTCTTCTCTTTATTTACCTTTTTTGTAAACATGTCGAACTCGAGTGGGTGCAAAATCCCCTAATTTACTTCCAACCATATCTTCTACAACTTCAAATGCAACATACGCCCGCCCATTGTGAACTTGGAATTTGAGTCCAACAAAACTGGGTAAAATGGTACATGCTCGCGCATTTGTTCGGATAGGAGTGTTCTTTTGTTTGGCTTCTCGGATCGGTAGTGGTACTATATATGGAGCTGACAAGGTTAATATAGGAGAGACACAAGCCGGAACCAAAAAAAAAATTTCATTCGTAGTAGCTCACTTACCCTTCCAAGCCGATCTTTTCAGTAACTGCAAAGCGGGCCTCATTTTTATGTCTATGATGAACTCCTTGGTTGGATATAACGTCGAAAGTCTAAGTTCATGAAAAAATCCCAATCTCGGTAGGATGGTAGGGTTCCTTGCCCACACACTTCCAGCCGTACGACTGCAAGCGAAGCAGAAACAGCATTAGATAGATAGATTCAGATAAAACAATAAAAAGGAAGACGGATTCAGCATGTTAAGGGCTTGTCAGCGTTTTAAGGCTTTTTATTTCCGTATTAGTTGTTGGCTCCAGCATGTCAGAAAGTGTCAGATTTCCGCTTTTTAAAACTGTCATATAATGTGGGGAAAACTTATGACGACCGCTCACTGTGATGAGAAGCTGCCAAGAGGTAGCTGTGGGATTTCAAGGGACTTGACTACCGCTAGAAACCCTTCTTGGAATCAAGAAAGATCTTAAGACCAAGTTCTAGAGATACCGAGCTTAGCACAGAGAGGGCAGTGGACTAGAAGCAGCATTGGAGATGGAGCCTAAGTAGAAGAAAAGATGGTATATTAACAGAGATAACAATCAAGTTATTATGAATATTTTATAAAACGTTCATTTATATTCTCAAGTAGTTGTTGAAATAAATAGGGTAGATAGCGGTTAGGGTACAGGTTAAATTTCACGTCGATCCTTTCGATCTTATAAATGTTCTTATCAAGAACATCAAAATTTCGTTAATAGGTATTCAAAAATGTTTTTAGCAACAAAACGATTTGATCCAAGTCATGTTGCTACTAAACAAAGACCAGAAGAGCCGCAGTTAAAGAAAGTAAAGGTTTTTGAACCCTCTTTACTTGAAGAGTCACCAACTTCAGAATCTTCCGAAAGCGAATTCGAAGTGGATCCTAAATATGCATCAGTTTTTAAACGCTTCCAAGATATCGCCTCTAAAGTAATCAATGACAAAGTCAATCCGACTGTAGCAGCTAGACAAATCGATGGAGCGCAACCAGAAAAGAAGCAACAGCTATCTGAACTATCTGAACCTGTAACGGAAGTGAATGATCTCGTTCCTCTACCTCAGATAAAACATAAAAAAGAAGCGTCATTAAAACCTATGAAAGAACCTCCTAAATGGATTAGTCAACCGATAAATATCCCCACCAATGCATCTAAATTCTTTGAAGAATTTGAGAGTGAAGGACTTCTTAGCAGTAGAATGACAAAAGTTTTGCATTCATTAAACTTCAAATCAGCATTTGCCGTTCAAACAGGTGTATGCCCTGTGCTTCTAAAAGACAGTCAGTCAATCGCTCCAGACACACTACCAGATATACTAGTCAATGCATATACTGGAAGTGGGAAAACCCTTGCTTATGGTATACCCATCGTAGAAGCTTTATCAGAGAGAGTAGTTCCGCGGATCCGAGCCTTGATCATTCTCCCCACTAGACCCCTTATCCAACAAGTTCGCAAAGTGCTTGAATCATTGGCAAAAGGAACAAGTTTGCGGCTAATGATATGTCGTACTGATAGGCCTTTTAAAGAGGAACAGAAGTTACTATGTTCACAACCCCCGGATATTCTTATCACGACTCCCGGTAGATTGGTGGACCACATTAGGAATAATAGTGAGGGGTTTTCGCTCAAGTATCTGAGATATCTAGTGATTGATGAAGCAGATCGGCTACTCAATCAGAGCTTCCAAGAATGGGTTGCGGTACTTGTCGAGGCACTAGATAATGTTAAACCTAACCAGCCGACCTCGCAGGTTTGGTATAGACCGCCACAGAAGTTAATATTTTCCGCCACCTTGACTCGTGATCCAGGAAAACTTGCCGCTTTAAACATTAGTGCGAATCCTTCCCCACGTATTTTTGTTGTTGGAGACGATACTACCACTGCGCACGAAGATAGAAAACCAATGATGTTTGACTATGAGTTCTCAGTTCCTGAAAAACTCATGGAATACCACGTTTCAGTCAAATCTGCATCTAACAAACCATTAGTTCTCCTTCAGTTGTTATTAAACCATGGGCTTCAGTCGGATACATTAATTTTCGTTAAATCCAATCAAGCAGCTGCGCGTCTTGCGCGCCTTATTCAACTAATTGATGAGGAACTATTCCATCTGAATCTCCGTGTAGGACGATGTAGTGGTGAACTTGAACTTAGTCAACGACGAAAAATGTTGAAAAGGTTTGCCGACGGAGATATTGGTATTCTTGTATGTACCGATCTTATCGCTCGTGGTATTGATATTGCTTCTGTCAAAGCTGTGATAAATTACGACCTTCCTGTTGGCAAACGCGAATATGTTCACCGGGTCGGACGTACTGCAAGAGCGGGAAACTCGGGTACTGCTTGGAATCTCACAGTTGGTTCAGGAGAACGAAAGTTTTTTTTGTCCACCGCAAACTCGATCTATCGTTTGAGTGAAATTGAGCCAGAGGTTGTCCAAACTGATCCTAATCACAATGATAGATACCAGCGGGCTCTTACCAGATTGGAAGCAGAAGTATTTGCCAAATAATAAGTTTTGACTTAATGTTTTCTGCCTCCGGCAGTCGCCTTAGTAACCTAATAATAATCTAATTTCTATATAACTAACTACTACATGAAATACAAGGTCTAAAGCTTTGGTTGAGCTGCAGTGTAGCCAATTACTTTGTCATCTGTACGATCGCGAAGAAGGCGACGAAGAATCTTACCAGAAGCACTCTTGGGAATAGCATCAAGTACGACAATACCACCCCAAAGTCTCTTATGTCTGGCTACCTTATCATCAAACCATTTCTTAATCTCAAGAGGGTCAGCAGTATCTTTGATGACAATAAAGGCTCTGGGTAATTCTGTGCCCAATTCGCTTACATGGACACCAATAACAGCAACATCCGCAACCTCAGGATGAGTCAACATAATTGCCTCTAATTCAGCAGGTGCAACCTGATGACCCTTTGATTTAATAAGTTCTTTCATTCTATCAACAATATAATATTGTCCATCTTCTGTACGAATGGCGACATCACCGGTACGCAGGAATCCATCAGAGGTCAAAGTCTCAGATGTAGCCCCAGGGTTGTTCAAGTATCCCTTCATAATATTAGGACCGCGGATCCATAACTCACCGCGTTCTCCAACAGCAGAATCTTTTCCCTCTTCGTTAACAATACGAGCTTCGCATGAAGCAATCAGCCAACCAATACTATCTTTGTTGTAGCTGCTCTCGTCATAACAGTGTAAATGAGTAACTGGGGAAGATTCAGTTAAGCCATAACCTTGGGAAATAAATGCACCCGTGCGTTGTTCGGCCAGAGAAATAATTTCTTTGCCAGCAGGAGCAGCACCACTGAAGAGGTTCTTTATTCTACCTCTGATAGGATATTGCTCGACCAACGGAGATTTGGCAAAAAGGACAAGCATCGGAGGTACAACATGAAGGACGGTGATATTGTGCTTAACAATAGAACTAAGTAAAAGCTCAAAATCAAACTTTTCAAAAACAACAATTTTAGAGGCAACATATAGCGTAGTATAGACAAATTTAGTCAAACCAAAGATATGGGACATAGGTAAAATGCCACCATAAACATGACTGGAATTCAAAAGAGCTTTACTAAAGCAGTACCTTTGTTGCTGAGTATTGGATGTCATATTGTAATGGGTACTCATGACGCCCTTAGGAGTACCAGATGTACCAGATGAAAAGCATAAATAAGCAATTTTCTCTTTTGCAGTCTCACCAGTTAGAGGTACAGGTAGTTCGGCACCCTTGGCATGTTTGATGTCTCTGATAATCTTGCTAAAGGGAATTATTTTAGTACAATCGGTAGGGCTGACCTTGAGAGCTCTTCGAGCAATTTCAAGATAAGCGTCCCCAACAATAATAACTTTCGAATTAGAAGCCTTTATTTGATAGTGTAATTCCTCAGCATTATAAGCAATATTGGCAGGCGAGAGAATAGCACCTCGTGATAAAACACCATGATGAATAATAGGGGTCCAAATACTATTTGGAGAAAACAAACACACTACATCATCATATTGAATGTCGTACTTGGAGCGTAAAACAAATGAAAGGTTGCAAGTGAAGTTTAACAATTGTCTACCATTTATAGATTGATTTGTCTTTGCATCGACCAAGATTTTCTTGGCAAGTCTTCGGTTAATGTAAGGCGATTCTCTAATATATTGGGCAGCATTTCCAACAAACAAGTTAGGGACTTCGCCCCAAGGTGATTGATAGATAATTGGTGAATTAGAAGAAGGCGAAGTGGAGGTTGACATGACAGCGTTTAAAGTTGATTGTAGAAACCAATAGATAGATAGAAGAAGTGTCGGGCTTTTTTATATTTCTCTCGGCTTGAGGTTACCCCTCTTTTGTTCGACAGATATATATGTTTCCAAAATGCGGGGAATAGGCTTAGGGTTTCAGAGTAGCGGACGACGGCCATATTTTAATGCCGAGCGAGACTGGAAAAAATAGCTATATACCACACACATCTTGATTGGTTCTCTTTCAACTATCAGTTATAAGCTACTTTATATCGCAATTCTCTCGCCGTTATACATTAGGTATGGCTTCTCATGACTTTATCAGATTATTCATCTCGCTGACATGTTCATCTCACCCCCAAAATCGGCATACTCAACTACCGAAATATCCCAATATGGCTAATTTCTTTACCGATAACCATTTGGCTAATAATAAGACGTTCAAAGAGCATTCCTGAATTCAGCAGGAAAGATTTCAATAAGTTTAGGAGCAGCGCGCCAGACGGGATTGCCGCGTCCAGCCTGTGTAGCGAACTCATGTAGTGCAGCGCACGCTTTCAGCAGCGTAAAGGTCTTTCTATCGACGTTTAATAGGAATATTTCGAAGGCTTGGGATACAATGGTATCAAAGAGATTTCTCTGGTCAGTATTCAAGGAGTCCGGCCTCAAACATCGACGGTGAGCTCGACTGGGTTATCGCTACGTCAAAGATTTGTGGGTGAATCTCGTTATATCGGCCGATATGTTCTGGCCAATGGTAGGCTCGGCCAATGTCGCAAGAACCCAAGCCATCATATCTGTCGATGTAGGTATAATGTGATCGTCATCAGTCCTCCGGGATCAAGGTTTTATCTTTCGGGTCACCGTAGAAGTCGTTTATGTGAGAGTGGGTTCGTAAGTAACGCCGTCGACAGTGAGAACAACAATAATCAGGCGAGTCTGGGGTGATCCGAATACTTTGGATAGTAATTGATCACCCGCGAGCGAGCTCTAGGACGTTTCTTCCATTTCAGCCAATCCCAAAGCCTTAGACAATTATACATACTCAGAGTTTCAAGAGACGGAAGTTCTGTTTTGGTATCAGCCATACGATCTCGATAACGGCATAGAAGCGATCTGCGATGGGTAATCTCACCAAATTCTAACACAATCATGTCGTCTTGGTTATTCTCGAGGCGACAGTCGAGGCTGACAACGCTTCACGAGGAACACTGGACTGGAATTTGGAGAAGGAGGTGCGAGACTTCATGGGCGGACCAATCGCGCTCGGCCATAAGCTTATTGAGCATTTTAGAGGCAAAACGACAAAAGAGGAGCTCTATCATTGGCATGAGGCATAATCTGCGATTGCAGTTCGGCATAAGAGAGGGACGATTTTTCAGGCTTGGGCACATACTTGCTGATATAAGTTAATACGGCACTAAGGGTCGTAGCAGGCTGAATGTCAGTATTGGCCATCCATCCTACCAACGGTGTACGCAAACAACAGCCCCTTGTAGTTAGTTTACCGCGTTAGCATGGGTTCCTCAAGAGGGTGCGGTGCCTTTTTTCTTAAATCGCAAGAATGCACCTAAAGCCGGTTCAGAAAAGCAGCGAACTGATCAGCATTATTGGCTACATCCTTGTGGTCCAAGGACGCAGGGTTGCAGGCAGTGATATCCGCACCCCAGTACTGGGCAAATCTTTCTCGAGCCTCAATACGGACGAGCGAAGCGAGGATACACGGACACAGTATCTTTCTGATGAAAAATCCTACGGGCGTTAAGGTTTGTGTGAAAGGAGCGCGGAGGAAGAGCACGGGAGAGACGGATAGCTTGTAGAAACTACTTGAGGGTTTAATGCTTGTTGTTGAGTAGTGTCGATATCAATTGTCGTAGACTTCAGATAAAATAGATATATTGTAAGTTACTTGTATAAAATAAGATAAGAGAAAGACAAGAGTACAATATAGAGAAACTAGAAGACACACGCTACGTTGTTCTGGACCAGAGGGATTAATGAATAATGAATGATGGTTGAGATGGTACTTTATGTGTCTGGGACAGGATCTGCGACAGGATCTGCGACAAAGTCAAATGCAATTGTCACATTTTGGAACTTGCGTAATCCTATGATGCGTGATCCGTGTATTGCACTATCAATATCTTTGGGCCAGTAGGCTACGAATTGGCCGTCTCCATATGGATGGCGCAGTCTGGCTTGCTCTATGTCTCTCTCTCTGGCTTCAAGGGTCTGATTTCGTTCCCGGGTCCGAATTTGCTCGCTGGTCATATTTTGTTCCAGGTCCGGATTGTCGATGTCCTCTAAAAATCTTAGTCGATTACCTTCCATGAATGCATTAAAACAGATCCTAAATGTAGTCGAAGAAGTCGGAGTAAATTCAATCAGGATATCGGAGTTTAGATTCTGTTCCTGTGTTGTATCAATAGCCCCTCCTCTGAAATTACGAAGTGTGAAGGCATCAATCAAAGCATTTTGCGTGTAATGCTTTACAGTGATGTTATAAGAGAGAGGCGATGTCGCCCCAACAAATGCAATTTCTCTAAGTACGAAGTGACCATGCATTGCTGGTAAACGATAATAAAGATACTTCATCCATATCATATACTGAACACTCAGGATCTGACTGGGAACAGTTACCGCACCTGCATATGCAAATCTCATCCTTGCTTTAGTAAAGCGTTCAATTAATTGTGTGGCCGACATACGAGGCTTGAGCGTCGACATGTATCCAGCCGCAATAGTGCCGGTACGTCCACGCCCGGCAAGACAGTGGACGTACACGTACCTATTTTCGCCTGACACTTGCATGCGGATCCAAGATATTATATGAAGAAATAAAGCAAGAGGAGGAGGGTGATGATCTGGAAATCGGGCATCTAAAACCCTGTCATATTGGTATGTCCTTTCCTCAAGTGCACATATATGTAATTCATTATTAACCCGGCGGCCGGGTCGTCCAGTTCCGAACATACCGAACCATCTGTTAACACGAAGCAGTGTGGACCATCCTGACCATTGCTGTCTGTCATCATTACCAACCCTGAAAAAAAGTTCTAAGTTCTGAATTTCGTTTATCATGCCACCTACATATACCTTTTTAGTTAAAGGCAATTTAACCATATCCAAGGAGAAGATTCTTGCTCCATCTCTAAAGGCTGTATGATGAGTAGCTTTGGGAACAACATGTCTTAGGATAGTATTGCGAACGTTGGCATTATTTAAAATATAGTTATCGAAATTGTGTGCTAAACCGTCCATGGTGGAGCGGAAAGCGGATTGCGGTGGTATGAAAGGTAATTAGATAGCGTATTACGAGGGCATTTTCTTATATATATATGGGTGCTAAATAAGGGGCTTATAAGCAAAAAGGGAGAGTTATGTATTTCGCGAGTGTAGAAGGAAAACGTAGCTCCTAACGCGCTGCTCGCTTCACTGTCACGCGGCATTACTGCCGCCTTCGCGCCTTATGCATCCGTATTAAAGATAAGACTGCGTACTCACTGTTATCATGAATTCTGGTAGATCGTGCCCTGACACCCAAGCGATGGGAGCCGGCCGAGCTCGGAAAAGCGCGACGAGAACGAAGAGCTGCCCTAACTCTGATGCTGTCAACGGATCAATAGACTGGCAGTAGAATCGCTCAACAAGCTGCGCGTGTGTCAGGTGAATTGCCAACGCAAACAAATAGCTATCCATGTGGACGCGCATTCGCATGATACTTAGTGAAGTGAAAGCTAACAAACCTCATCAACTTCTTCAAGCATTGATGACATTTTAATAGTGTATACTGATATAGGAATAAATATATAATACTCCCTGAGCGATCGGCCATCCGATTACCACTTCTGTCTCCTCCCGAATTTCCACCCCTTCCAGCCTATGAACCCGAGATACACATACGCCATCCCTGCCTTGCCTAGAGTCAGTCCTTGGCTCTTGTGAACCGTAGTGGCATCTCCTCGAGAGCCTGCCGGATTCTAGAAGGCTCTATCGTCACCTTGCTGGCGCAGAATCTCGTCAGTCTGTACAGAGCTGGAAGAAAACACATTCAATCCTCCAAACGGCAGCTGAGAAGCGTGAAACACTTACCCACTATCGTTAAGAATTCGAATTAGTGCGCTTGTACGACGTATCCATTTTCCGACTGTAACCAAAGGACCGCCTAATGTTGTGCGCCACGCCTGTCGGAGCTGCCCGACAACTGGATTGTCACCCGAACCATCTCCATCGACATTTAACAAGAGTTGAGCCTTCTCCAGCCAGCTCTCATACACTGCCACAACAATATCATACAACGTCCCCTGCTACTCGTTCACGTTGGGCGACAGTCCACGTCCACCGTGAAC
>JAJMAW010000073.1:0-70138 GCA_030565085.1 Sugiyamaella pinicola | reverse complement strand
TGACTCTTCCCACGCTTGAAGCAGCAAGAGTGAATCTCCATCACGCCAAGAAACTGAAAGGTGACAAGAGTAACTTGGACGCTTCATCAGTCTATGGAGCTCTTCGAACTCAGGCAGGCTTGGATTTTGAGAATGAAGCTGTCAAGAAGCGGGAAGCTAAAGAGAGTAAATAAGAACTGAATAAATTTCTACGCTGACTACTCCTCCGGCGGCTGGGCTCTGGCCAGACCCGTAGCTTGCTTGGATCGTTAGCTGCTGCGTGGTCTCAGCCTTAGCGAAACGAGCTGCGGGTCTGGAAGGTAACCACCAGAGCATATGTCTCCGAACAGCGTCCGGCCGCCGGAGGTAGGCCCTAATTAACAACATTAGAAATGACATATGCGTTGCGCTGAAAGAGGAGGAACGTGGAACATAAGTGACATGAAACGCCGTAAAGGAGAGAAGCAGATAATATATACATAGGTAACTTTCTTCGTATGTTACTGTTGAACTACGGGTGAAGTTAGGAAGATAGCTTTACCCCTGAAATCAATCGGGCAAAAAAATCGAAGGGTTAGGAAGTCTCTGCTATGAGTATCCCCTCTGCGAAGCGGAGCTACACCCAACCGCCGGAGGCGGAGCTAGGTTGTAAACAAGCAACAGAAGGACTTATAAATGCTAATTTCTGCGTAAATTAATTGTAAAAAAGAAGATATTACAAACAAATAGATACATGTAGATGGCTGTATTTGTTGTTGCTTTTTTAATACTTTTGTTGGGATGTCAAAAGTGCGGTGAGCTGGTCATTTTAATAATTGGGAGGGGGACGATAGACAATCTTTCTGTTCTTGATAGAAGCCCACTTCCACCTCTTGATCCAGACTGAAATGGCCCAGAGAGCAGAAAAGGTGATGACAGCCTTGAGACCAGCACGCTTACGCTCATCATGCTCGGGTTCGGCAGCCCAGTTCAAGAAAGTAGTAACGTCCTTGGCCATTTGAGACGTGGTGGCAGGAGTGCCGTCTTCGTACTCGACAAGCCCATCAAACAAGACACGGGCCATGGCAATACCTCCACCAGGGAAATAAGGGTTGTAGTTAAGACCCACAGGTAAGGTGACTCCAGCAGGAGCCTCTTCAGGATAACCAGTAAGCAAGGAAAAGATATAATCACAACCGCCATGACGAGCCTTGACAATCAACGACAAATCTGGGGGTAAAGCACCTTGATTGGCGGCACGAGCGGCTTGCTCATTCTCATAGGGAGATGGCATATAATCGGCAAGTTTACCTGGTCTCTTTCTGGGGTTACCTTCATCGTCAGGTTCATCGTCGTATTCGAACTCTTCGGCCATTGATTTGGCTTCAGAAGCAGAGTGAGAAACACCTACCAACGAACGCCAGGCAACAAGTCGCAATGAATGACATGACGAACAGACCTCACGATAAACTTGGTAACCTCTTCTAATCGATTGATGGTCAAAGGTGGATAAAACACCATTGTGAGACCATCCATATTTAGGAGCATGAAGACCATGTTCAGCATCGGTCATAGCTGAAACTGGGGTCATATAAAGGTAAGCATAATAAGATGAAAGACCCGCGGTAGCTATAGTGGCAGTCACAGCATGCTTTGTCAAACGAGACGAAGCTCTAATGGTGTTCTATTTAAAACTGTTAGTATAATCTGAAGGGGAAAGAGGGGTGGCGATAACAGAAGCAGGGTCGAGGAAGAAACGAGCAAATGGCAGTATTAGTAGCAGTAGTGGTGATATAAGTATCTACCGATAGTTTATAGCGTGACAGAAGTTTCTTATCTAAAGTTTTTGTTGGTGGTCATGGGTATGGCAGGTTGATATTATAGCACGATTTAAAGCTAGTTCAAACAAGATATTCACACCCAATTACCACCCGTAGTAACCAGACCTAATCATCGTGGTAAATCATATAAAAGCTCTTGATCCTAAGTACTCAATCACATGACTCCATTCATTTCGTTGCTAATGGTCGAGAAGATATATAAACTAGCATGGAATCAGCTATTCAAGCCCCAATCAATCCAATTAATTCATAGCTCAACTACCAATCGCCTTTAACCAATCCCAATGGGCATTCTACCCTCGTCTCTCGGGCCATCATTCTCGTGATACCCAATCAACCAGCATCAGCTCAGTTCTTTGTGGATTCCAATATTCCGATTGGATGTGGAAGATGGATATTGTATTAAACGTGAGACTTTCCACGCCAATTCGCTGCTGCCTTGAACATCTGACACCTTCCAGTCTTCTTCAACTTTCACAATCCCACCCCTCTCAATTTCACTACTTACTGCAAACCGAAACATTCTATTGGAGTATAATCCGATGGCAAATCTTTTCAAGCGACTCCTGTTCAAAGTTGGAAAAAGTTCAAAACGAAACCAAAATGTCAAAAAAGTAAGAGGAAAACAGGAAAAAAAGTCAACTTCTTGTTCTTCACGTCTTTCTTTCCACTCTTTCTCTCACTAGAATAGGTTTCACTGGTTACTTTTCAACAACGATTGTTTATGCAGCTCCCACCATATAAATCTTTTTCTATTACTGTACCAATTACAGCTATTTGATTGGTTCTTTCTCGGATGTTAGGGGAATCATGGATTGGACGTTGGGAGGTGCCGGATAATGCGCGGGCGCGGCATCGGTGCTGGGGTTTGAGAGGAACAATTCGGAGCGACCATGCCGTGCGTGGCCGGCTGACAGGCTGGACTCTTACAGGATCCGAGTCTCAGGATCTGGGCACCAGCCTCTGGCGGACCCGTAGCTCCGCTTCGCGAAGCATGCGTGGACGTATTCAATGCTCTGTAATGGAACTCGAAATTGAAGAACTGTTGTTGGACTTCAACCGGAGCCTGGTCTCTAATAGCCCTGTTGGCAGATTTATGGCAGAGACCCTCTTACCTCATTATTCAAAATATAACGGACAGCTTTTGCCTGAATAGGTGATTGTAAACTCATATTTACCCCTGAGACGATGCGCGGGATCAATGCGACCGTTAACTGCTTTCCACTATTATATAATATAATATAATAAATCAAATTCGATTTAAACGGCAGCGAGCCTCGTTAAAGTAATTGAATTTTGTCAATCGAGACCTCACCTCATATGCAGGAGGAGGCAGGCAGGTCTATCTAAACTCGCGTCTCTTTCAACTTAAATCCACACATATTGGTTGTTCGCCTTACAACGAGCTCACCCAACCTCTCATGAATCAATTAGATGGTCAGGTGAGAAGGTCACTCGTGCTTATTGGGCAATTGGATTCTCGCGCTGAGGAGCTTACTCACAACCTTGATACCAAGTTACGCGCATTACAGAGTGGTGAAGCAGATAAGAAAGTTCTTATAAAAGATATTTCAAAATATGCCAACGACACGAGAATTCTACGTTTGAACACCCTTTCTGAAGCCAAATATATGCATGAATCTGTTAATGATTATTATAATCGGACCCAGAATGAGTTGGATCAACTGATTGAATTAAGGGATGAGGTCAATAACAGGAACAAGGCTGAGAGATCCGAGGCGCTGAAAGCGAAGAGATTGACCAACAACTTGACCAGAAGTAGAAAGAAGGAAAGTGAGAAAGCTGATGGCGAAGAAGAGAATAGCGTTGTAAGTGAAGTCGAGGTTCAGCACAAGTCTGCTGGCGCAGTGTCGGGACGAGGAAGACCGAGAAAAGTTCCACTGTCTACTACTGCTGCTTCTCTTTCTACCGTAGAAAGCTCCGAGTCGGAATCTCATCTGCATTCCCAGAAGAAACAAAAGGTTCAGCCGAAGCCGAAAATGAAATCAATACCCAAGCCAAAGCCAAAGGAACCTACTTACTGTCTGTGCAATGATATTTATTATGGAGAGATGATTGCCTGTGATGGTGACAATTGTCCTATTGAATGGTATCACCTATCATGTGTCGACTTGAGAAAGCCCCCAAAAGGCAGATGGTTTTGTCCTACTTGTAGGTGATACATATTTATTTATTGCATTTATTTAACGAGTTATGTATTTATTTCCTGAAAAAATATCTACATGCATGAGTACTACGGGTCGGCTGGAGGTTGTCTAACAGAGATAGGGCGGACGAGTACGGAATATGGGTACCTATTCTGAAAATACTTCGTCATCGAAGAAATAGAGCCAGCTGAAGCCTGCCCATGAAGCTACAACGCCGATCCCACAGTATACAGATATGATCATTAGTTTGAGGAATTCGTACTTAGGAAAGAGTTTGTCAATCAGACTGGAGGCTATAGTTACTGGTACGAACCCTACCATATAGATGAGAGAAATTCGATCGAGCAGAAACACTCTTTTGGAGATGTTTGTGACAGTTACGACGTTTCCAAACGATAGCATGAACATGACAAACCATACAAATGTGTAGAGCAGTTTGATCAGCTCTTCGCCAGAGGTAAATATGAGAGGAAAAAGCGAGATATAGCCGGCTACAACTAAAGGAACGAAAGCAGACAGAACCCGGCGGTCTTTAAGACAGATAAATGTAAATGGGAAAATGACGAGTAGAATGGCCTTTTCATGAACATGCCAACCGAACAGGAAACTTGAGAATCCACATAGCGTAAGACAAGCTACAAATCTATTGAAACTCGGCCAGGCTGCTAAAGGGATCAATGCTAGGACCTGATAAAATAAAGTGAGAAAAAAAGTGATTCGGGGCTGGATGTCAGGCAACACAGTGAATGCTACATCGCCGACAATACCACGGGTACTTCCTGGGACGTGGGACGTTTTAAACCAAAAGAAAGAAAGAACTCGGTCTGCAAAGGAGTAGATTGCCCAGATGTTAGGAGCCCAATAGGCATGAGTAAGACCTCTGGAGAATGGGAATAACCGGGCAAGAACTTGGGGCATTTGCCTGTAATAGACAAATGGGGCAAACGCTAGAACAAAAGGTAGTAATACCACAAAGCCCAGCTTGGTAGCGTTTAAAAAGTTGATTCGTATGGGGACAAACGGGATTGAAACCGTATAGGGGGGAGAAGTACTAGACTTTTGTGGTTTAGACTTGGATTTGGAGAGTGATTTGACCCCCTGCTCATCTTCTAGAATGTAACACCGAAGTAGATAAACAAAGTATCCAGGTGCTAAATAAAGATAAATGTGCTTGAAACATAACAACACAGAAAATAAGCCAGCTGATACTAATAGCCTGCCATTTCTTGCAGCGACAATTGAAAATATCAATATTCCATACATGAAGCCATTATACTGAAAATGTATATGATCAATTATCAGTAGACCTGGAGATAGTGCTATCGAAGCGGCAATTGAAAATGCCTGTGCTTGGACTTTCCTATTTGTGTTAGTAGTACTCTCACTACCAGTACTACTGGTATTTATATACCATTGCAAGCTGGCAAATAGTACTAATTCCGAGATAATGACTGTCGTACGCTGGTATACGATGGTTGGCCAACCAAAGTCACCCACTTCTACAAGATCTAATGCACCGTCTTTAATTACACAATTAGGCGCTAAATGTGATAATAGCCACTCAAAGTATGCGAAAAAAGGTGGGTAATCTAATGTCCATTGTGATGTTCTGTCAATATACCACTCATTTAACGGTAGATGTTTAGTTATGGCCATCCAATTCCTGTGTACTTCAAAGTCAGTTGACTTGTATGAGAAAAAAAGGAGTAGTTTAAGGATAGTTGATGAGATGAAGATGGATTGTAATGATTTTGGTACAAATGACGATGACGGTTGCTGCAGTATATGCAATTCATCCCCAAGAGGAGACGACTTCGAGTCAGATAGCGACATTAAAGATTAGCTGCTGATGATGGTGATGATGTTAGGTAAACATGGGCAACGGAATAAGAGGGATGGCAGTGGTGGTGAAGTATGTAGTAGATCTTATTCAAACTATATTATTATATCCGGGTCAGGGGTAATCACGTGGTATGAACACGAAATCTGTCCATCACCGTGTCTCGGACAGCTGGGCCACTAGTGCTGTCTCGATAGATCAGATAGAATTGCCGACTGACGCACACCACGAATGAGCGAAGAGAGCAACGAGTCTGGGCAAATTCCAGCCGCCAGAAGCAGAAACGGGGTCTAGAAATAGCCCGCATATTTGTCTGTCCCTAACCCAAACCTTGTTGATAACGATAACGAGTTACACTATAAAGTTACTTAGCCTGGACAACCTGGCTAAAGAAGTTAAAACTTGCCACAATTGAGATCTTTTATTGTGATTCTCTTGGGCTTTCGGTTTGGTTGTATCTGGTGGGATAGATAGTAGGACTCATAATAATGGCTGGCAAGAAACATACGAGTACCAAGGAGAATAAAGGACAGCGAAGCCGTGAAGGAAGCGAAAGGTTAAAAGACAAATTTGGTACATTAGCCGAAGTTCCTCAAATCCCATTAAGTTATCAGGAAGAGAAGAATGGTGAAGAAAAGGTAAAGGAAACAGACAGTGACAGTAATACTATAGACGGTGATCAGGGAACAGAGGAAGTTGATAATGATGATGACAATGACGACCACGATGATGCAGATATCAAACCGATCCATTTGCATACTGATAGTCACATCTTGACGTGTTTCAAAGCGAGAAAACCTTTTTCTGGCGAGGATGCTTCCAAAGGTAGTATCAATCCATTTATAAATATATCGACTGATCCTCCTTATTTTGTGCTGGTCGATAAAAGAAGGCCAGACCGACCGGTACTTCCCGGCCCAATGACTCTGAACGACGTTCTTGAAGTTGATATTGAGAAAAAAGGCCCGCACATTACTGGTATGGCCTCGCCATCTTCCGAGGAGGGCATTGAGAATAAAAAAGAAGATGGAGAGCATTCGGAAGTAAAGGACGTTGGTGAAGCTGGTACGGCAAGTGCAGCATCCACATCCCCAAATGATTCATATCTAGTCTCTTACTCTGAGGTAGACGGTCGGCCTGATGCTGACTCTATTGTCGCAGTCGTCAGACTAGCCGGAAACCCTATTGGTGAAATCCGTGGACAACAGCAGATTAAAAACCTCAACCAATTCGTCTATCAATGGAAGGATCAATTGGCACTCGTATCTGAACTATCAATCATCTCTTCGTCAACTAAAAGGCGCTCATCATCCATGTCTACTGCCAATTTCTTAGCAAACTTAAAGAGATCTACTGGGCTATCAAAGGCATCTGACCAGACCAGTAGTCCTCTCCCACGCTCAGAGTCTCAAAAAAATATCTATAGTCATCGTGGATCTCTGGCTACTCTAGCAGAAGTAGAGTCTTTGGCAAGAGAAATGCATAAAGTGTCAGTGGGTGATCTAAGGGATAGGCAATTGATATCTGAGAGAGAAAAGTTTCTTAGACCTGAAGAGCTCGTTGTAAAGGTCATTACTTGGAACGTACATGGAGAGAAAATCTCTGGGCAGAATTTAAGCGACCTCTTAAAACCAGGTAATGCCGATGTCTATATTGTTTCGCTACAGGAATCAGACCCATTGGGTAAGAATCTTTATGCAAATACCGCTACTCTAGCATCTACAACTGAAAAAATCCTCTCTTACCTACCAGATCATGTGGAAATGGCTCATAATCAGCTACTAGGGCTCATGACGGTAGCTCTGATTCATTGTAGATTAGCCCCGCAAATATCGAACATCGAACTAGCATCTACAGGTACAGGACTGTTCGGTGTGTGGGGTAATAAAGGAGCAATAGTAATCAAATTTTTTATTGGAGCAGATGCTATAGTTCCCGATTCAGGAACTCAAGTGGTCATTGTTAATTGCCATTTATCTGCTGGGGCTACTAGTACAAGCATCGATAGGAGAAGATGGGAATTGACTGAAATATCAAATAAATTTGGTATATCCGGTTTAGTTTCTCCTACAAATGATAGCGTTATATTCGACAGTGATGCTCACGAATTATCCTTAACTGACGATTTACTTCGTTCTCCCAAAGATGAATCTAATCAAAAGGATACTACAAGCCCTAGTAACCTTTCGAGGTCATCATCCCGAGTAATAAACTCTCCTACATACAAAAATGACAACAGTCTGGTGATTATATTAGGAGATTTAAATTTCAGAGTTACTTTGGAACCTGCTGATATCGTTCAGGATTTTGCTAACCGTCGTGATTATGAGACAATTTTAATTCATGATACCCTAACGCAGGAGATGAAGAGCCGCCGAGTCCTACAAGGGTTCAAGGAAGGTACGATAAAGTTCCCACCAACGTATAGATATTCCATCGGCCCAGGGGGCGGTTACGACTTCGAAAGAATTCCTTCATATACGGATAGGATCCTGTATTCTGGAGATAATGTCGTTCTCTCTCAACTTGACTATTCATCCCATCAATCATACAACATTTCGGATCATAAACCTGTTTCGACATCGCTACGAGTCAATGTAGACTTGGTAGACTTTGATAAGCGCAACGAGATAGTTACTGAGACACTGAAAAAACTAGACAAGGCTGAAAATGCTGCTAGACCAGTGATTTCAGTCGACCCGTTGGAGCTTTCGTCGACCGGTGCAGTCCTTAAAGAACAAGAAGTGTATACAACCATCACCCACAGTAATCTTCTATCACATCAACCAGGATCACGTATTGTGGAATGGGAGGTTGTCACAGCTGATACAAATATCAAAGCAACACCCGAGCGAGGCTTCCTTCCTGCTGGTGGCAGTCAAAAAGTGAAATTGACCACTACCCTTGGAGTTATGGGTAGTGGAGGCATTAACACCAAAAGCCCACTGCAGCGGGTAATTGTCATTCATATTAAAGATGTTCAAGATATTTTCGTCAGCGTTGAATTTAATGCACTACCAACATGTTTAGGAGCATCATTGGACTTGTTATGTCGAATGCCGGAAGGAGCACGTAAAGGCATCAAGGACTCTTCGACGTCTTCTAATATGCCTCGTGAGATCTGTAACTGCATTGACTATTTGTGGAATCATCTTTCCACCACGCCCGATATGTTTTGGAAACCCGGAGATGAGGCGATAGAAAGCCAAATCCAAGAATGGATGGACAATGGCCAGGACTTTGATACTCATGTCCTGGATACTGCTAACAACTTCGAGAACAGTATTGGTGTGTACTCAGTTGCCAGTGAGTTCCTTCTCCTACTCAGCTACATTTCTGGGGGCATCATTCCAGTAGAATACTACTATCTCATTCTCAGAGGCGCCGGCGGGGTGAACGCACTCCTGGAAAGTCTTTCGGGAACCAACGTCAACGTTCTCTTATACATAGTTGGGTTTCTGTCGAAGGCTGTGGATGATGGAGTCAACGAGCGGCAGTTACTAGACCTCTTTGAACCGTTGCTGATTTCCGTTCCCAGGGGCAAAGACAACTCCAAATCCAAGACTGTCCGCCGAGAGTTCTTAAAACAGCTCCTTGGATCATAAATCAAGTACATATTTATTTACTTCACCTCTCCATGTTGTGGGTCTGGCGGCTGCTGACTCGCTCGTTTTCTGGAAAAAGCCCAGTCGCCAGAAGCAGAGCATGCATAAATAATATATTTTCATTACAAAACAAACATTTAAAGAACAGGTCCCCCTAAGGTGGTGCCACCGCTGGTGCTTTCGAACTCCATGCCCTCGGCAGGGAGATCGTTCTCGAGGATGAGCGCTAACGTCTGAAGTCTTGCCTGCTTCTTCTTTTGCCTATTAGAAAGACCCTCATCCCCGTCATTCATAGTTACATCTGTCTCAAGAGCTTTGAGGTATTCTTGGCGGTATTTGGCATTACGCTGATTCTTCTTGGTTCTCTTTTTCGAGATGCCCTTAGTGGTTAACGATCCCGCTGATTTGGTAGATAAGCTCTCGCCGGTAGAGCTGGTGGCAGTTAATAACTTGGGCCTCTTGCCAGTGGGTCGCTGTTGCCTTCTTGCCGTTAGCTTGGGCTTGTTTACTGAATTTCTGGATGGCATTTGGTGATATTTTTTCCAATTTGATAAATGAATAGTGGATGGAGAATTGTAAATAGATAAGCTTAATAGTTTTTTTTGAGAAAATTATATTGGGCCCTAACCTTTATCAGAAGAATCCTTGATAGGAAATGATCGCCCTGTTTTGAGCATTTCGTGTGAACTGTGGAAGGAGGAGTACCAATAAAAGATAGTACCAATCTGTATATATTTTTCGCAAGTAGAGTTTTGAGAGCATATTTTATAAAGACGAATAGGGAGGGGTCTTGAAAATATGCGTGTGCTCAACCTGCGGCGAAAGTAACTCTATGTAAGGCTGACATGAAAAAATATGCGCATTCCAAGATCAAGACCTAAATAACGAAATAGACAGGAGGAAGAAACCTATAGCGAAAAGTCAACTAACTCTGTTTATTTTGGTCTTTGTTATCTGCTATACGTTGACTGGCAGTAACAGCATAGATCCAATAAATCTGGTCTTTTCATAATTAACGGATCATTACGATTTCCGGTGTCTAAAGGCACCTCCGAATTAGTCTGGCATTTGGCTAGAAAGAGGAGAACTGGATCCATCCCCGTCAAACGTAAACTTGTTGGGAGCATGAAAACAGCCATCCAGGTGTTGGCTCATCCAACCTATGATAATGCTGGCGGTGCTTGTATAATGGTTCATACCCGACTGGGTACTAAATATGCCATCGGTCGGATCAGTGAGGGTACTCAGAGATGTCTGGGTCAGAATAAAATACGAATGTCTAAATTACAGCAAATATTTTTAACTGGACCTGTAGACTGGAATAGTATGGGCGGGCTACCAGGGTTTTTACTTACGGCTGCTGCCGAGAACCAGGGGAAGATTACTGTACAGTCTGCCAGTGCTGATTTAGAACCAGTACAGCGAAGTTGGAGACATTTTATTTTTCATGATAGACTTGATGTGGATTTAAGAAGTCCTCAATGTGGATTCCAAGATGATTTTTTAGCAGTAGAAGGGGTTTGCATTCAACCGGACACTGATACTTCTCTACTACCTGCTAGTTCATATATAGTTCAAATATTACCATCGAGAGGAAAGTTTTTACCAGACAAAGCTAAAAAGTTGGGTGTCCCTAAAGGTGGTATGTTTAGATGTCTGACTGAAGGTAAGTCAGTAATTACTGCTAATGGGGTCACAGTGCATCCTCATCAAGTTATGGAACCTGCTAAAACTCCTCCACGAGTATTAGTGATAGATTGCCCTTCTACGGAATATATCGATGGTATAGTTTCTTTTCCCTGGGATAAGCAATTGGCTCGAAAGCGTAAATATGACGAATCTATGGAAGATATTAGAGACGGCTATGAAGTTGATATCAAAATCATCTACCACTTTCTAGGAGAATCAGTAAACCCTTTTGAAGGGAAATACTATGATTTTATTACCAAATTCGCGAGGTCGGGTATTAGCCAGTTTATTTGTCATCCATCATATTCACCAAATGGAATTGCACTTGAATCATTAGCATTGCTAAATTATAAATTACGACAAATATTTCCTACAAACTTTAAGAGCTTATACAGCGAAGGCGCCAAATTAGATTTTCCCGAGCTGGGGTCGTCGGTTAAACCATTGAATAGTTTGGACATTACTACTCTGGAACCGCATATTATTCATAATGTGGCAGAAAAGAAATCAGGCGTACCACAGAATGATAACATTGATAATCATTTATCACAAATTGACGAACCGCAGGTAATCACTTTAGGAACTGGTAGTTCTCAACCTTCAAAATACCGGAATGTCTCTTCTACTATAGTGCGGGTTCCATTTGGGAGCAGTTCTAGAAGTATCATGTTTGACTCTGGTGAAGGAACACTGGGGTCTATCAAACGCATATTTGGACCCAATGGCACTCGTGACCTGCTTAATGAGTTAGACATTCTTTATATTAGCCATTTACACGCAGACCATCATCTAGGCGCAATATCAGTGATTAATGAATGGCTGAAGGTGAATGGTGCTCAACGACAATTAACAGTTCTCGGCCCTGGACCGTTTAAAACGTTCATTGATGAGTGGGGAGTCATTGAGCCCAATCTTAAACTAGCATTGGAAGACGGACGACTACAATTCATTGATAATGAAATATTTGTGTACGGGAATGGATATTTCAGAAGCAATGTAAAAAAAACACAATTAGACGAGGAAAAGATTTCAGCCCTGCTGCCAGGCCTGAAAGTACAGACATGTCGTGCTATTCATTGCAATTTATCGTACTGCGTATCTGTAATATTCACAGATAGCTATTTCAAAGTATCTTACTCAGGCGACACTCGACCCAATGGGCACTTTGCCGAGACCATTGGCAAAGATAGCGATCTATTGATCCATGAAGCTACTCATGAAAATGAGCTTGCCGAGGACGCGAAATCCAAGCGACACTCGACTATCGGAGAAGCAATCTCCGTCAGCAAAACCATGAACGCAAAGGCGACAGTTCTTACCCACTTCTCTCAACGATATCCCAAATTGCCAGAACTCGGGGATCTAGATATAAATAACTGTGCATTGGCGTTGGCGTTCGATGGTATGCAGATTTCTATGACAGAAATACCCAGTCAATTGAAAAGATTCAACGAGTTACAAATACTACTTGACGAAACCAAAGCTAGGGAGGAGATCCAGGAATCGTCAATTGACGATTAAGTAACTAAGCTTCTATTGTAAATAAATCTATGTAATGTTAACATAACGTTCAACGTCACCCCTGAGCAGCACGGCGCCGCCAAACCGAATAGGTCTAATTGGCCGTGTTTCAGGCTTTTGCATATGCAGGGCCGGCAGGCCCTCCTATATTGTCCATTTTTAGTAACTGTTCATTTCTGCAGGTTCCTATTCGTGGGCAAGCGGGCTAAAAATAACCCATAGGGTACTAAAATTAACCTTTCTGCAGGATCTGGTTCTCTGACTAACGAACGTATAGAACATCCGACAGCGGCATGATAGGTTCATATTGAACAAGACAGTGTCTAAATTTAGTCCAATGTACGGTTGTATCCCCCGTGAGCGCGTTCTTCAGGGTCCGTCTCCAAGCCGCTCGTGAAGCGGAGACCTGCCGCCAGAGATCCATTTGCCAAGGAATGGTTGGTTGGATTACATCATGGCCGTAGATCTACTATTAGATAGAGTTGACTGCTTGGCCCTCCAGTGTCATGCAGGGTGGCGCAGGGTGGTGAAGAAGAATAGGAAGGAAAAGCAGCATTGTGTATTCCAGAGACAGGCTCAGCATGCGATCCGGCAGGATGATGAGCGGACGGCATCAGACGGCAGCAGAATGTTTCGCATCTTCTTCATCTTCCTTCTCGCATCGGCTGGGCCGGATTGACGCGTCTGGCTCGCAAAAAACCCTAACAGGGGAGGATAAGAAAGGGGGAGTGGGCGCGCTCATCAGCGCAACCTAATCTCTCGACTCAAAAGTTTAAAACTCACTATCTTCGGATAATTATAGCGGGTAGATTACCTCTTTGGCAGGAAAACACTCGCCAGTGAGATTGTGTTTGGCCGCAAGTGGAACGGGACAGGACTGGCAAACGGAAGCGTGAGGTTATATAGGAGGACCCTACGGGGCAATGTAGAGTTGAAATCGGCTGTGAATAGGTTGGTTGTTTCTGACGCCTGTACGGACTGTGTAGATCCCAGGCGCGGATTCTCACTTGTAACACACTTAAGCCAGCCAGACAAAAGAAGAATGCATCTGTGTATATTCGTTGTTACTGTACAAAAACATATATCCTCGGTGATACTAACAATAAGAATAAATATGAAGAGAAAAAACAAGAGTTAATTATTGCAACGACGGGACAATTGGTAAATTATCTTATGCTAGTGACAGTGTTTTGTGCGGAAGAATATGGAGAAAATGCCTAAAGTGCAAAAGAAAAGAACAAATAAAAAGCTTCATGAAATAAACATTAACAGAACAGAGTATGCGGAAGTAGGTGCCATAGTAACAGGAACGTCGGTCCAAAACAACGTCCAGGCGCTGAAAGTTGACGTATAGGGAAACTAAGCACCTTGAATCAATAAATAAATTGTGGCCAATAATAAGAGCCTTTTTACAAAGAAAACAGGTAATCATTATTATTATCATCATCATCGTCATCATAAATGCAGGGAATAGAACATGGATTATTTCCTATCTTTAATCCGTTTCTTTGGACAGTAGGGACACATCATATGACTACATCTTGTACAATCATACCGTTCGGGAGGAATGCCATGATATCTACCACATTGACAACAATACCATTCAGTAATGGTATTCGGGTCTTGGGGATCATATGATACTGTAGAGTAAGGATTGGGAGAAGGACTAGCTGGACCAGCGGCCATTGAAAAGGTAATTGTAATTAATAGAAAAAAATTGAAGTCGAAATGCTCATAAATATGATATCAAAGGGATAGGATTAGAAGAGAATAATACAAAACAAATTGAAAAATCTACCAAAAAGAACCAACTAAAAGTATAAACTAAAATCCAGAAAGAAACCGTATGCCACCATGTATATATATATTCCTTCGACACACCGAACCTCAGCACTTAATAGTTAATATGCAGTAACGTAGAGTTGCAGTTGGGGAACCTATGAACATGAAAAAGCAATATGGAAAAAAAATGGCGCAGGAGAAGAAAAATAAAACCCCGAGGACAATCAATACAGGCGCGGTGTGGGGGGGATGAAGATTATTGAAAGTAGCGGGAGTACGGGCAGAATGAAAGGGAGGAGAAGGGGACGAGGAAATAGGACAAATGTAAGAAAAGAAAAAAAAAATGCAGTTGCTCCTAAGAAGGTAATTATTCCGAGTGCAGTGTAGCAATAAGACGAGAGACGACGGGAGACAACGAGTGAGGAGAGCAGAGGAGAGTGACAGAGTGAGACACACGCACAGAGAAGAGTATGGCGGTCGGAAGACGGAAGACGGCAGACGGAAGAATGTGCGTAGTACGACGACAATGTCGGAGCGGAGCACGGGAAACGAAGATGGAGAACAATGAAACGACCAGTAAATGTTCGGAATTGCAATCCCGGATCCAGAGCTACTACTACAATGTTTCGAATTTCCCGCGCAAATTTACAGTAACAGGCCAGCCGGCTTAAACGTATAGAGTGGACTGGTCGACTGGACGTATAGGCTTGAATGCAATAAGCTGAGCTATAGTAGTAGTACTTGGTAGGCTGAGTGAGTGCGTACGCTCCTGAGGCGAAACTCCCAACTCCCGCCCGACATTATCAGGTCAGCCAAGCCAAAGCTTCTTCTTCTATTCAAATGTAATTGAAGATGGATTCTTTCACTCTGTTTTGTGTCTCTCGTTTCTTTTTTTCTTGATTCTCATAAAGTTCAACGACTATTTCATCTTCTATACAACAAATGGTATCTGTTTCAGACGTGAATTTCTCTGCTTCACCAGCACAGCATAGAAGAATAGTGTGGAGTACAGGTAGAGGGAGGCCTAGGAGTATGGAATACGAAGCACCAGACTAAACTTTTAACTAACAATAAGTAAGCGAATATCAGCTACTCTTTATTCAATTCATTTGATTCAGGAACCCTAACACCGAAATAGGACAGATTGTTATATTACTTTACCCCTGTTAATCATGTCTATCACTGCAGTAATGCATAGAGAGACTCAAAAACATATGAATCAAATCGAGAGAAGAAGGAGCCAACATTGTCATCGTAGCGAAAAGCCAAGAGGAGAAAAAGGCAGGTAAGTGAGCAGACAACTGGGCAAGCTAACTAGGCAGATAGACATCCACGATTCGACTGTTTAGAGGGAGAACAACCCATCATCATCCCCGCCTGATTGTCCGCTGTGCAATGCACAGAAAAGAATGATGAAAGTCTCTATTGCGTGATTTGCGGTCATGATATAATAATGACACCACAACAACCAAAACAGCTGCCTAGCTAGCCACTTTCCCTAGTGAGCCTTACCCTCCCATCACCCCGATGTCATACTACGATTCAGTTATAATCGTCAGGCACCAACGGGAGCCCAACTATGAAACATCAGCCTGCAGACAGCGTAAGGATTCTCAGGCACAAGTTTCAGATCCTGTTGATCGATCACACTCCGAGGTCCGTCCGCCCCTAACCAACCCTCCGCGAAGCGGAGCTACAGATCTGGGCAGAGCCCAGCCAGTTAGCCAAGGTGTCAGAGGACGCCGCGAGACAGGGGGCTGCGATTTGAGCCGCACATATGAGTGTGTTACCCTGTCTAGACAGGCCAGACCTCTCTCTTTATCATTTCGAGTGGCCAGGTTATCTGACCCCCGCGTTAGTATACACAGTCGTTCTTATTTTCTTCTTTTTTTGGCGTAGAAATGTCAGACCCTTTTGAAGAATCTCCTTGGGGTGACCAGGTGTCTTTGTCCAATCACAATTCGTCTGGCGCCTCTTCATTGCATGATAATAGCGGTAGTGGTGCTGCTGCTCCCTCTTCAGCCGATAAAGACGTAGTGGAGAGTGATCCAATTACTGGTGATGATGTAGAAGAGAGTTCAGGCGCGTCCCCCGTCGCACGAAGCGGTAGTAGTGATGGCGCTACGTCTGCAGTAGCTGCTGCTGGACTGTTAGATGAGACTGAGAGTGCTGCTCCTGTTGCTCCTGTCACCTCCCCTATAGACAATAGCATTCGAACGCCTGAAAGACATCGAATGACTCCTAGACGATTAGCTACTCGATCAAGAAAGGCCATCACACAGCCACGGTTTGAAGAGGATACATCTACTGACCCATTGGGCCCATTGGGCCCACTAGGAGAGAGTAGCTCTGGTGATAGTGCTAATCGCAGCAATGCTGAGAGTGGTGGTACTTTAGATGATTCAAATAACATCGAAGGTGCCTCAATGATTAGCAACAAACTGGCATCGACAAGCCTATCTCCTAGCAAAGATCGGTATACATCCTCGCCTGTTTTACATAGTGCTGGTAGTACTGGTATGCCAGGCTCGGCGTCATTATTCCAAGACGTGCCATTAAATTACCCATCGTCGTCTGAAAATGACGGTGCTTCGTCTGGTGATGTAGCTTCCAGCATGCACTCTAACAACGTATCCGAGTTCCAGATCTCGGTGGGAGATCCTATTAAGGTTGGAGACATCACGTCTGCTCACACTGTCTATACGGTACACTGTAAAACCACATCGCCAAATTTCTCGAAATCGGAAACTGCCGTGACACGTCGCTATCGCGATTTCAGATGGGTCTTCCACGCTCTGGAACATAACAACCCAGGTATCATAATCCCACCGCCTCCTGATAAACAGGCAGTAGGACGATTCAATGAAGATTTTGTTGAACAGAGAAGATCTGCCTTGGAAAATATGCTTAAGAAAATAGCTGCCCATCCGATTCTAAGAAATGACCCTGATTTCAGGCTGTTCTTGGAATCAGAAGCTTTTGCTAATGATATCAAGAACCGAGTTATGAGCAGTGATGAAGTGGATGCCGCTACTTCGTTGGGCGGCAGTGGCAGTGGCACCAGTGGTGGTGGTAGTGGTGGTGGATTTATGGGCACTCTAGGGGGTGCGTTCTCGTTCTCTGCCAAATTCATTGAAACAAGCCAATGGTTTATCGATAAAAAAAACTACCTCGATTCACTTGAAGCGCAGCTGAAAAGCCTAGCCAAGGCCCTTGAACTTGTCGTCAATCAACGAAGGGAATTAAGCGACGTTACTGGCGAATTTGCTCTGGTACTAGAAGCATTGGCAGACGTGGAGATTTCCAAATCGCTCTCTCAATTATTAATAGCATTTTCCGAGTCCCAGACAAGGATCCAAGATCTATATTCACGGCAGTGTTTACAGGACATTTTATCTCTTTCGACGACAATTGATGAATATTTACGGTTGATTTCGTCTGTTCGATCGGTTTTTTTACAACGACAAAAAGCTTATTTTGCTGTACAATCGGCCGAACAAGAGCTAACCAAGAAACAAACTCATCTCGAAAAATTGCTCCGTCAAGGCAAGACACTACAAGATAAGATTGCTGCTCTCCAACAAGATGTAGAGGCGCAAGAAAAGAAAGTCCTTAATCAACGAGTGGCCTTTGACGATATATCGAAGCGCATTGTGATCGAATTCGACCGTCTTGAGCACGAACGCATCCACGATTTCCGTAACTCTGTGGAATTATTCCTAGAGAACGCCGTCGAATCGCAAAAAGAAGCAATTGAAGTGTGGGAGACCTTCTATCAACGCTCATTTGTCAGTAATAATGCCCGTGTAAATGTTAGTTCATAAAACCAGACCTTTTTATTTTTTTTCTTCTATATATTGTACTCTGGCTCTGGCGGCTGGCCAGCTGTGCCCAGGTCCGATGTTTCTGATGTCCTGGATGTACTCGTGCGGCGCTTATGCGGCGTTGAAAGTCAGATGCACTTCACGAAGCATGGGTGAGCGAGCATAGTGCTTTTTCATAAACAACATAAAAATGGATCCATTAGAAGACCCCAAGCTGCTTCCTTCACAGGTATATACTACTGCAGCTGCGCTTCTGAGTTCCGTTGACCGTACGTATAATGGCCCTTCGGAGTGGTCCCTATCCCTGAGAAAGACCTAACACGTATCTATAGGGAAAGTAGTTGTTTCACTAAGAGACGGCCGAAAGCTTTTCGGAGTCTTGAGGTCTTTCGATCAGTATGCCAATTTGGTGCTTCAAGACACCGTTGAGCGAATCTTCATTGACGGCTCGTATGGCGAGAATAAGCGTGGATTGTACATTGTTCGAGGTGAAAATGTAGCATTACTGGGCGAGATTGATCCTGAGAGGGAAGAAACATTACAAGGGGGTGAGACTCCCGGATCATTAGAATCATTAAAGAAGGTCCCGTTTGAAGAGATAGAGAAACAATTGGAGGATAGGATTAGTTCGTTAAAGAAAGCGGATAAAGCGCGGTCCGCTAGGTTACATAGCTTTGGTCTTAACTCCGAAAGTCTTATGGATAATTTATATTAGATAAAGAAGGGGTGTGTAATGATTGTAATAGTATAACTTGATGAGTAAGTCTGTCGTGGAAACTAAAAACGAAAACGAGCGAAGCTCACTACGGACCCGGGCGGCGCCCAGCCGCTGGAGGCAGAACAGGGGAAAGAGAGCTAGAAAATAAATTATCTATCTATGACCTTTTGGGAGACGTCAAAGTTATGACGGGGAAGAAAGGGTGGCAGCCCTGGGTTTCGAGGCTCACTTCTTTGTTTTGAAGAGACTTGTTCTGTTTTATTAAGGTGATCTCTTTGGCAATGCTTTCATCATCACCTAGGGACTTGAGGACCCTTTTAACTTCGGATCCGGTGACTGCGATAAGAACCGAGGATCTCTTGAGAAGATCCAGACCAGGGTTCGCCTGTGCGACTGTGCTAAGATTGTCGACAAGCGAACGGCACGAATCGGCAAAATGTTTAGAAAAATCAAGCGCTAGCGTTATAGATGGCGCCGACGTTCTAAGGATATCTTGGATCTCCTCGTATGAGGGGGCTTCAGGAACGCCAACAGATGAAAATGGTTTCATACGAAGTCCGTGAAGAAGCTCTGGAGATGTAGCGATTGCTGATGGGTAACTCGCCACGAGCTCGCATAGTTGTAGGGCAAGGCTGAGGTATTGGTTACTCAAAGTGATTTGATCAAGAGCCATTGATTCAAGTTCTAGAGCGCTGATATACCGAGCAGATGTTCGTTGGTTCGTCTGTTCCAGGAATGTTCGGATTCTTGTAAGATGCTCGCGGAGTTTCGATATGAGATAATGAGCATATGCATACATGGTTGGGAACTCCCAAGGCTTGTATACGTCCAATTCAAATCCTAGTAGGACAACCCAAATCATTACCTGAAGTTTGCGAAGGTAGACCCAGGATGAAATGGGCAGAGTAGGGACTCTGGAGTTGTCATCTAGAGTGATAGTCTGTACTTCGACTAATGGTTCTAAAGCTTCTTCTAGATTTTCAGCACTAACTTGTAGACTATCCCACGCCAGTATGCAGTGGGATAGGTTCTGCCGTTGACGGGGTCTGTTCTGACACATGACAGCAAGAAGGTCTGTATAGCAGAGAACGGCCTGTGACAGGAACGGGTCTACTAATCGTTTAATTGAGGGATTAGTTGATTTGAGGACGGAATCGTAGGCTGGACAGGACATTTCCTGGATATCTCGAATAACCCATGCTTTGAACGGCAATCCTAGAATATCCGATTGGCCCACAACTCGGCGCAGCATCGCCCTTACTACCGGTAGTGGACGAGGATCCCGCTTTTCTGAAAATGACAGGTAGAATGCCAACAAGTCGGATGACTTGTCGATGGTAAACACTTTACGAAAGTCTTCGATGCTTTGGATTATTGTTGATACGTCGTTGTATGCCTGACTAATGGGTATTTCTCGTAGTTCCAGAAGAGGGCTCGGATTCATTACTCTAGTTTGAACTCCGTCAGAGAATGCAGTTACAAATTTATTACCAATTGGCTGGGATTTAGTTTCTGGTAGAGCTTCGATTATCGATGTAAGTAGCGCTTGAGCAGCTGTTAAATGGATAGGCTTTTTGGGCACCTTTTGGTTCAGAATGTAAAGCCATTCAGCTCGCAGTTTCAGTCTATCCGACACAGATGAGGCAGCGGTGCGGGGCTGGCCCTTCTTCTGTAAAGCTTTGGCCCATTTCGAAGCCGCCTCTAACGCTTTCACCACAAGGTCGACTGATACTTGTTCCAGGAAACAGATACCTGATTTATTAATAATAATGTCTTCCTCTGGATATATGGAATTGATAGACATGGGATCCATCAGACCAATGGCCTGATCTATACATTTGGCCAGACCCAAAATATAAATATGAACAATATCTTTCCAACTGTTAATATTAGAAGTTTTTCCTTGAATATATTCTTCTAAATAAGCCTTGATCTCAAAAGGTGGTAGGCCTGGCGCACCAGTAATGGACGCTAGGCCGCCTAATACATCTTCCACATACACACAACTAAGTACTGTCTGTAGCAGCATTGGACCACTATGCCATGTCAGTTCTCTGGATAGCAATAAATCAATGATTTCAAGAGCATCCTGCGCAGTTTCAATTTTAGGCGCAGCATCCAAATCCGCTTGCAAAGGGCGATATTTCAACCCAGTATCCATTTTGTTATTGCCTATTTCCAAGGCGTGGACACCGTCGAGTAAAGTAAAAGAAGGGTCATGAGCCAATTCATCTGATTTTAGATCTAGAATGTTAGCTGAACAAGTAAACAAATCAAGGGAAGCTACGCAGAGTAAATCGCGGCAACGAGAGGGTACATACTATAGGCATTAGCTGTAAATTCGGCAGTGATGTCGATATATTTATCATGTCCGTAGAGCGTTGGTTCTGCTCTTTGTTAGTTTCTTGTTTAAAAATCTTAAAGCCCAAGTTTATGTACTTTTCCCATCTTCATACCATTATTATTAGACATTTCGATTGTAGTCGCCTCCGGGGAAGAGACTTATATTTATCTATGGATCAATATTGTCAGTCTGTCTTGGTAGGGGAAGCCTTTTGGTTGGTGGTTCTCTATTAAGCGAAGCGGCGTATGCGGCGTGCCAGTGTATGTTGTTCTATCTCATAAGATAATATCATAACAAACCTAGCTTTTTAATCTCAATGTCACTGAGCAGACTCGTACTTATGGACTAGAAATTTAGTCATCGACAATGCTATTGGTATTTTAAAACTAAATGTAAAATGACATAGAGACATTATCTGTGGCCCTAGCCCTTATCTTTTAAGTGCAGAATTTCCTAAAAGGGAAAAAGTGAAAAATAGAAAATTTGCCTAATCAAAACAAAAAAAAGAGGAACTACAGCACCTTCTGTTCACGCCTGGTCTCCCACGGCATTACTGATCAAGGCTCTCAGAGGCTTGAATATGATTGATCGGACGGGAAATCTTATTTTACTCTGGATATGGCCGTAGCTGTTCAGTTATTATGCCCGTCCCATTTGAACTACAGAGTACACGTGATATTCACGTGACTTCTCAGGTTCTCACGTGATCTGTGAGATCGATAATGCTTTATAAATATATGTAAATAATGAAAAGTAACAGACATATGAAAAGAATAAGTTGATTTGGGTCGAAAGGTTGGAATCCGCGTAAGAGTGTGAGGCCCCCTTTTCTGAAAACTGCTAATGATGGGTTAGAGGTGAGGAAACTACTGGGTATACCAGTGAGGATCACGGCATGTGTTATCAAATGCGCTCTGCGCTGGGCTTGGTCTGTCAGATAGATACTTCCAGTAGCTCAAGATCAATGATTCTCAATACCACTGTAATTGTGGTGTGCTTCAAATGGCGGGAAATGTCCTCGATTGCCCTCTCCGTCGGGCTGTGGGGTGCTAAGCTCGGTCTCTCCAGAACTTGATCTTAAGGTCTTTCTTGACTCCAAGAAGAGTCTCGATAGATTATCTATCTCTATCAAAGAGCGTCTACTTGGCAGCTTCTCACCTCGTAGGCGGTCATAGGTCTTCCACATATTACGTGAGAGAACTGGTTTCCCTATGACTCTTTTAGTCGAAATCCGACCCTACCCTAAGGTTTTAAAACGCTGACAAGCCCTTTCTGGTGACACATGCCGAGTCCTCTTCTTTTCTATTATTTTTATTGTATTATTTATAATTATTTATAATTATGAAAGACAGAGACATTAATTGGTTATCTATCTATTAGCTGGCTGGCCCTTAGCCCACGAGCTATGGCACGCGGAGAGTACATTTGATCTATTCTATACACTAGACACAATATTAGATGCTTCCTGTAAAGCTTTAACCATTTTCTGACATTCTCTACGCCTTTGAACAGTAAATTCATTTTCCTTGACAAGCTCGTCAACTTCTTCGGACTTGTATAAATTCTCTAGTAGCTCCTTTTGAATGCCTTCTTTGGAGAAGGAGATGAGGTTGAGAGTGATTGATTTGGGCACAAGGTCGGCGATGGTCCGCTGGACAATGGTGAAGTATGAGTTGATGAGAAGCTTAATGACTTCGGTCTCGAGTGTCTCTCGTTCAGTCATCTGTCCAGATGCGCGTAGGACGGCTGGAGGGTTTTCCATGGCTGCTAACCGCTTTTTGTTCTTAGAAGCAAACAGATTGCCGAAAAAGCCTCCGAAGACAGCATTTTCATTTGAATTTCCGTTAATGTCAAGTGAATTGCGATTCGATGCGCTTCCGCTGTTTTGAATAGGTAAAGGTTTGCCAGTTTTGGGATCTAATTGGACTGGCTTAGATAATTGCATTCGACTAGATACAATTTCCATTGCTTGATTGCCCTTTAAGAGATCTGGATGGGCGCTGTTAATATAACTTTCTTCCATTGCGACGAGATCGCTTACAAGTTTATTGGTAGGGACTTGTGCATTCCTTAAAAATGCTATAAACACCTGAGATATTTTGGCTTTTAACGCTGGATATCTGTTGAATGAAGTTTTACTAAGTACCTGTGTCTGAATTCTAACCAATTCGTCAAAGACAAGGGTAACGCATTTCAAAGATGGTTCTTCAAATCGTTTGATTTGTTTCTTGACCAGAAATTCGAAAGGCGCCATACCAACAAATAAAGACGGCACCAGGCCGGCCGAATTGAATAGAATGGTTCGAATATCTGCATCTTTGATTTGGTCAAATGGATCTAATGACTTTACACCGTTTGTAAATATTTCATGGAACACAAAACTGATTCTTGCTCCACCACTTAGTTCCTGAGACGACACGTCTTGGCCTCGGCCCTCTAAAATCGATCGATACTCATCACAGAATTCGGTGATTGTTGATAGGACCACGTTACTGGGCGATCCTAAATCTGCCGGACCTAATGCAGCCAACTCGGCCTGGTATTTCTTCAAACTAGCTTCAATGCGTGCCTTTATATCGGGCAAAGTAGTTTTAATATGATTCAAAAGAATGCTATTCAGTCTTTTCGCAAGATACGCCGTACCGCAATACTGCGATTTCACTCTATATGAAGCATGGGTGTCAAAGAAGTTTCTCTCGTACTCCAAGGCAGATTTGATCGACTTATTATTGGTGATATCCTTCTGACCACGATTAATAACTGGTACATATCCGAACCTTAACGGAATGATCTTTCCAGATAAGATATCAATGACATCTGTGCCCTGGTCCATGAGATCGATCTTCGTCAATACACCAATAGTCCTACTTCCCTCTGGATCCACCTCTCTAGCCAGCTTGAGACCGTCTGAATTCGCCAAATCAGTGTTGGCGGCTGTGACGGACAGGATGATGGCGTTTGGTTTAGAAATGTATTTCAATACCATCTCTTTGATTTGTCGTTCAATATCCTTTGGCTGGTCACCTACAGGGACCTTAGTTAGGCCAGGCAAATCTACCAATGTCAGTGTTAACACGTTTGGAGAGTAAATCCTTAAATTAATCGGCGACGAAGATATTCCTGCGTTCTTGCCCGTCTTCAATTCCGTTTCACGAACAATCTCATTACGGATCTCATTAAAATTGTAAAACTTTCTCCCCGGCAGATGGAGAAACTCCCCCCATTCATCTTGGTTCTTTTCTTTGTCAACCGCCACCTCCTCTCCACCTTCTCCGCCGTCTATCAAACTGCCATTCACAACCCCTGGTCCAGGGCGACGGTTAATCAGCTGTAACACCAAAGGACGCCGGGTTACAATACCTGTGCCTCGAGGCAAGAAGTCTCTACCAACAATATTCTCCAGCACAGAGCTTTTTCCACTGGACTGCGAACCTACGACAGTGATCTGGGGAAGATCGATCGAATGCCCAGATGATCCAACAGTCGCCAATGCATCCTATACGCTAGTTAGCTTCGTATCTTGCGAAAGAGGGTCTGCCTCAGAGCCCAGGCGCGTTGTTCTCTTCGCTCGTTCCTGACCAGGGATTTTTCGTGCGTGGACGGGTTAAACGAGGAAGGCTGTATATGTGCAAATCGAACCCGCGATGCCGACAGTACAACTGGGTGGCGCCCAGGGCCCAATAACAGACAGAAAGGACAACCACTTACCTGGAGACGATTCACAATGCTAATCAGATGTTGGTCCATGATCTGTTATACGACAACGACCCGTTTTTTTTTAAAATCAAATGTCTGTTTGTTTGTGTCTCAATTGTGAATCTCTTCTTTCTGCACTTTGCCTTGGCCACTTGTCAGGAGAACACAGGGCAGGGGTATACTGATACTCATGCCGATAAGCGCGTAAGCGGCACCAAACCGCTCTCCGAGTATCTTCGATCTCATGTGTTAAGAGATTAGATAACACATATCTTAAATAAACTAGAAAGACAAAAATAAAGTTGCGAAACTTCAATTATTGATACTGCATTATATGTGGAATGTTGTCGCGATAATGCTGATGTTAGTCTACTAGTAGTTTGTTCTTCTATGACTGGGACAATGGGATCCTAAGGGCTGCTCTGGGAGCTATGATAGTAAATTCAGAACAAAATGTGTTGTCATTTGGCTCTACAATCATTAAGGAAAGCAGATGTGCGCTTATTGAGTGGCTTCAATGCAATGACACCTAAAGTAGTTTTGTCTTGTTGATTATCTATCTTTGCAGTGGACAGATACTCTCGCCCGTTTATTCAATGGCTTTATCAATGAAATATTTCTTATTGTCTTTGACGACAGTGAATAAACAGGAGTCGATCTCAGTTACTCAATCCGAAGGCGCGGAACCTAGCCAAGTGACGAGGCGTTTCGAATTGAGCACTTTGACTACCAATCTACCAGGAATTCTGATTCAGCAGAATTTCGGGAGATAGGTACTCTTCCGTGGCTGAGTTCACCTACAAGGCTTTCACACACCCGGACTGCCTGTGAATATTATAAGATCAAAATGACTTCAGACAATTCTCTACCTTCATCCCCAATACGGAACCTCTATAGTTATACAACTAACAGAAGACTAAACGCAAAATACAGAAATGTTCATCGGATAATGATAACTCCTATAGTTCTAGTAATGAATATGCATATTACCCCTGAATTCCTCTCCTCTTCGCCTCACCACCACCGCACTCTTGAGCGGGAACCCATAGACGGGATTGAAACGTACCGACTACTACCAACTGAACTACGAACACCCCGGCTGCCCGAAAATCCCAGAAACGAGCGAAGCGAGCTACGGGACCGGGCAGAGCCCAGCTGAGACGAGGCATCATCTATCTATATATATATGCATTTAAAGGACTGAGTACATGCCTCGGTTGCATAGCAAGATCCGAGATGTGGAGAAATATATAAATGTACACACACTACTCGATTTCTGTTTTCTCGTTTTATCAATCACTAAAAGAAAATGCCTAATACTCTTGACAGTTCCTACTACGAGACCTCGATCTTCAAAAAGGGGATTTTCGACGGCAAGGTTGTGTTTGTGACTGGTGGTGCTGGTACCATCTGCAGAGTACAAGTCGAAGCACTGGTTTTACTTGGTGCCAATGCTGCTATTATTGGAAGACGACAGGAGGCCACTGAACAGGCTGCTAAAGAGATTGCAGAGCTGAGGCCGGGTGCCAAGGTTATTGGTGTTGGTGGCGTCGACGTGCGCGATGTCAAATCTCTGGCCAATGCCGTTGACATAACTGTGAAGGAACTGGGTAAAATCGATTTCGTTATTGCCGGTGCGGCAGGTAACTTCTTGTCGAATGTGGCCGGCCTGTCCGCTAGAGCATTTAAGACGGTTATTGACATTGACCTACTTGGTTCGTATAACACTGCAAAGGCGACTTACGAGCAGCTGAGAGCCAACAAGGGTCATATTCTGTTTGTATCTGCCACTCTTCACTACTACGGCCTGCCTCTTCAGGTCCATGCCTCTGCTGCCAAGGCAGGTGTAGACTCGCTTATGCGTACCTTAGCGGTAGAACTTGGCCCCTTAGGCATCCAGTCCAATGCTGTGGCCCCTGGTCCTATTCAAGGCACCGAGGGAATGGACCGTCTTATGCCTGAGCATTTGGCTAAACGGGCCAAGGAATTAGTTCCTCTTCAAAGGCTAGGTACCACCACCGACATTGCCAATGCCACTGTCTTCTTACTATCACCTGCTGCTTCCTTCATTAACGGCACCGTCACCGTCGTCGACGGCGCGTCCTGGCAGGCCGGCGAGACCAATACATCTGATCCCGAAATCTATCCAGGACAGATCAGTATGCTCAATAAAGGCACCAACAAACTGTAGCGTACTACTTCTCGTTTTCCTCTCTTGTTCTCACGTCTCTGCCTCCGGCGGCCGGGCTCTGCCCGGACCCGTTTCTCGCTTCGCTCGGTTTACAGCCAGCCAGGCTAAAGCTGGGATCGTAAGGCCATGCTCCTAACTGATCGCGAAGCGAGCACAACGGGTCCGGGCAGAGCCCGGCTGCCGGAGGCAGAGCCCTCCGATGGACTTTGGCCAGACCGGTGGCTGGCTTATATCTGGGCAGAGCTCAGGGCCCGGTCGTAAGTGGTAATGATGACCGTTCTCGATCAGCAGGGTCAGTCTGATCTGCGATGACCGCACCAGACTTCTGTTCGAAGAGTTTTTTCGTGAATGAACCAGAATTGACGTAATCCCTCCATTTCGACTCTTCGCCCAACTCACCCACCTATCCAAATTACCGCTGGCTCTCTCCCATCCGCTCGCGAAGCCAAAGAACCTCCTCCTTCTCTCACAGAAGGTATGAAGGCGGTTTCGCGAGCGGTTAAATAGTCTTCGATTGGGCCGGCACCCGCTGTCTGTATCCCTATGGAGCTCGTTAAGGGGGTTGCATCTGCTTTATCTTATCTGTCTTTATAGGCGGGATCATCGCATTCCACGAAATATGGTGAATCTCAATGTAACGTGCCTATCTACATCCTGTCTATTGCGCTCACGTGGTTAACTGCGGATCCATGTGAGCAGTCGCATTAGCAGGCGGCCCAGCCGACCGGAGAAAGAGATCCTGGAGGGAAGCTGTGGTCGTACTTCCAGTTGTTATTGAGGGAGAGTTCAGAGCTGTTGTTGTAGAGTGTAATTCTTATATGTTCTGATTATCTATCTTGTGGAGATAGATATCGGTTAAGGTTTTGTATCCAGATGCGGCAGCTAGAGTAAATCTCGGTGTTCATCGATAAGCGAAATCGGCACGCCTATACGCCTACTGATAAGGAGCGCCAGCCCTGCGGGGCGGTGATAAAGGTTATTATATAACTTGATAGGCGGCCCCTGACTATTGCCAGCATAGTTGTGACCACTTATTGGATCGGATCGGATCAATATACGCACTACACTATTATAAATACAGGTTTACTACTACTCTCCTTGTTGGCTGTAAATATTTCCTTCGTTCACAGTTCTATCTATTTATTCTTGGTCATTGAGCTACCATGGATCTCTCTTTTTGCAACCCTCATGAAAATGGCATCGCATTAATCAACTGGATCTACTTCATTTCTGGTGCCTGTGTTTATGGTCACATGTCTGAATTGTCATGGATTGCGAGCTCAGTATCTGTGACCGGATGGATCCTGGCCGGCCTATATCAGATCACTTTGACATATATGAGTAAACGAGCTGCTGGATTCAGCGCTTTGTTCTTATTAAGTTGGGTCATTGGCGACATTACCAATGTCATTGGCTGCTATTACACTGATCAAATGACCTTCCAGAAGGTCCTATCTACTTCTTCTTTACTGCTGGATAGCACTATGTTATTACAGTACTTTTATTATAGTAGTATGTATCCAGAGATTGGCAGCGAAGGAAAAGAAGATAGCGAACGCGACGACGACGAAATCGATGCCCGCGATCAAGATAAAGGAGGCAGTTCGGTCACGGTGAGACTCAACAAGACTGATTCTCCCCCTCGTCCCATTCTTTCCATGTTGGAAGAAACTGTTCAAGAAACCACTGCCTGCGCCACGTCATCCTCCTCTAGCAATTCTCCATCTCCATCTCCATTGACAACTATCCTTATTGCATCTGCTCTGGCAGCCCGTGGTGCTACTGCAGCCCCGGTGTCTACTTCTCTAGCCACTGCCACTGCTACTGCTGGTATGCCTCTCTTCTTAGATACTCACACTGTTGGCACAGTCTGTGCCTGGATATGTCAAACTCTCTATACAGTATCCCCCGTTCCACAGATTATTAAAAACTTCCGTCACCGCTCAACTGGTGGTGTTAGTATGGCTCTGTTCCTAGCTGATATGATTGGTAATTTCGGATATAGCATGTCTATTTTGGCTGCGTCGCGAAGCATTTTTGACCACGCCGAACGCGAAGCTTTCCTTATTGAAGAATTACCTTATCTAGCAGGGACTACCACTACCTTTCTCTTAGAAATAGCTCTTCTCTGGCAATACATGCATTACGGCACCACTTCTGCTGCCGCTTCACCTCATCTCACCTCCACAGTCTATTACGAAGGAGAATCCATCACCAGCCCATTGACATGCTCCCCCGGCAACAGCCAGGAAACCACTCAGCTCTTGAACGCCAACTCTTCCAAAAAGAACATGGTAAGCTACAGCACTGTATTGGTATAATGTCCACCGCGTCGACTATCATCTTTCTTTTATATTATTGCATTTTCTTCTCATATAACGATCTCAATCTAATGTCTACTTCATGATCCCCTCTACTCTGGCAGCTTGCCCAGACCCGTAGAAGCTCCGCTACGCGGAGTTTGGTCACATAAGCAGAAGCCGCACGCCGTTGGCGCCACACGCTCGCGTTTATCTATCAAATGTCTATCAAGTTCTTCTTCATATTGATTATTGTAACAGCAGGTTCATATCTGAACATAGCAGACGTAGATAGATAAGCCATCTATCCTCCTCTTACTCACTAGTCATGTCTGCTCCCGCGAAACAGCTAGGGGTCACTCCTCCCATCTCTACTTCGCTGGCCACGCCTGCTGAAAGGACTCTGAACGACCAGCTAATCGCTGAGTTGAAGGCCCAAGGGTCATTTGAATCTGAAGAGGAGACCAAAAAACGTGTCCAGGTTCTCGCTATAATGCAAGAGTTAGCTCAAGAATTCGTGAGGATTGTGAGCTTGAGAAAAAACATGTCTGAAGGGATGGCAAAAGATGCTGGAGGGAAAATCTTTACCTTTGGTTCCTATCGATTAGGTGTATATGGGCCTGGCTCTGATATCGACACGTTGGTCGTAGTTCCAAAACATGTTTCCAGAGAAAATTTCTTCGAAGTATTTGAACAGTTATTAAGAAAAAGACCTGAACTAGATGAAATAGCGTCTGTTCCAGATGCCTTCGTGCCTATTATTAAGATCAAGTTTTCTGGCATCTCTATCGATTTAATCTGTGCGAGACTAGATATTCCCCAAGTACCTCTAAACCTTACTTTGGAGGACAAGAATTTATTGAAAAATATTGACGAAAAGGACCTTCGTGCGTTAAACGGCACCCGAGTAACTGATGAAATCCTGAAGCTAGTTCCTCAGCCTGTTGTCTTCAAACATGCATTACGAGCTATCAAGCTCTGGGCTCAGCGTAGAGCTATTTATGCCAACGTATTTGGATTCCCTGGTGGTGTGGCGTGGGCTATGTTAGTAGCCCGTATCTGCCAGTTATATCCTAATGCTGTATCTGCCACAATTGTGGGTAAATTCTTCAACATTCTCACCAAGTGGAACTGGCCACAGCCGGTTTTGCTGAAACCTATTGAGGATGGCCCCTTACAGGTCCGAGTATGGAACCCCAAAATATACGCTCAAGACAGGTCTCATAGAATGCCCATTATCACGCCCGCATATCCATCAATGTGTGCTACTCATAATATTACAAGCTCTACACAGAAGGTAATCATGCAAGAGCTGAAACGAGGCGGCCAGTTGGTTGATGAAATCGTCATCGGTAATAAGAAATGGAAAGATTTTTTTATTAAGCATACGTTTTTCAACCAGTACAAGTACTATCTATCGATCGTTGCTGCTACGAAGGGCACAACTGAAGATCAACTCAAATGGTCAGGCTTGGTGGAGAGTAAATTGCGACTTTTAGTTCAAAAACTGGAGATCCTAGAAACAATTGATATTGCTCATCCGTATACAAAGACATTTGAAAAGTCACATGTTTGTTCAAGCCATGAAGAAGCGATTCGAATTGCTGATGGTGAGACTATCCCCAATGACGGTAACAGTGAAGAAGTAGCGACCAGCGCGGCAACAGATGGTACTAACGAAATCGGTGATAATAACAAAACAACCGTACACACTACTACCCTATATATCGGGCTAGAAATTAGACTCGAGGGTAACAATAAAAGATTAGATATTCAGTGGCCTTGTCAGGAGTTCTTTGAGACATGTAAAAACTGGTCTCAATACAATGAGGAAATTAACAGTATATTTATTAAGAACGTGAAGGGGTGAGTGGGGTATACTGTTGAGGTGAGTTACCTTTCAGAACTAACTATTTTTTAGATATGACCTGCCGGACGAAGTGTTCGAAGAAGGAGAGCAGCGACCTGAGAAGCCAGCAAAGAAGAGAAAGAGAAAGGCTGGAGCTACGGTAAGAACTGATAAGATGTTTAGGGTGTGTATCGTGAGACAGGACTAACTTTTTAGGATGGTGAGGCCAAGCGAACAAAGGCAGATGGTACTGAGTCTGTACCGGAACCGACAACAGCAGCAGCAACTGTACCGGCCGAAAGCAGTGGCGACCGGCCTTCGCAGGTAGCTGCAAAAGTGTAAAATACCACATCTATAGCGATATTTTATTTTAGTTACCCGTACAAAAGCATAGATTAAGTATATAAGCGGTTAAGGTGATAATACATATATTTGACACTGTCCCGACCTGTTATTCGCTTTGTTATTCGCTTTGCTTGTTTTACTACGAGTCGTAACACACGGGCCGTGGGAGTCCAGCCACCGCAGGCGGAACAGCTTAAACCCGTTGACGCTTGAAAAATTCAGTGCCATCCGACGCAGAATCTCGTTTCTTCTTCTTCAACCCGGAGAAGAGTGCTTCAGTTGGCAGGACACAGCACTCCTTTACCCAATCTAGGCATTTTAAAAGAATGCGAATTTCTCCGATGAGGACCTCTTCACACATTCTGGAACGACTGATAACTACTTCGTCAGACGAACTTGGGTCGCGATCGTTTTTGATTTCAGAAACAAGGTGTGCAGGGTATTGTGCAAGCCGGCTGTTGATGGCTCTCTGAAAGATAGGGAGAGATTCGATTGTGAGGTCGCTAGATTGGGCCTTTTCATAGATGGATTCTAATAATGCGCGAGGTTTATAGTCTTTGGATTGTAATGGAAGCTGGAGAAAGAGGGTGAATATGATTGTGTCGGGTTCCAGTTCACCAGATAGTGGAATATCATACGCTTCATCGACAATCTCTTCTTCTTTATCGATATTTCGCAGCAGATCAAGTTGAAAATCAATGTCTTCGGAAGTTACTTCGGTGGTCGTATTTACTAATTCCGTTTTGACTGCGTCGACGATTAATTCACTGCTGATTTCAACTACGTCGAATTCAGTACCTCCAACCTGGGCGTATCCGTACCGACGCATGAGGTCGCTGTTGGGGAGTTCTCCGTAGGTATTGTATATTTGTTGACCCTTGAGGATTTTCTTAATAGACCTCATTTCTAATACTTTGTTGTCGTCGGTATGACACAGATGAGCATTACAGAGACGTGTATGTGCGTTCAAGATGTCGGCTAATGGCACCATTGCTTTTATAGCATCTATGTCTTCTTCGTCATCCTCTTCTCTATTATTGCCTGTAGATGTTTTAGGTTCAATATCGAACCCATATGACATGATAAGACTTCCCATTCTATGAAAAGCATTGATAGATGTGTCTGTTCCATTGCTAAAGAAGTTGGACGCACCAGGAGCACTAAGAAGAGGGGCTACTTGGTCACGATAGCTCTCCTCAGCATCTGATTTACCTATCTTGTCAATCAACGCAGAACCTTTTAGTTGCGATAGTTCCTCTTCACTCCAAAACATTGGAGTGTTAAACGTGGTAGGAAGAATATCGAAATATGGTTTCCACCTTTCAGACGTTTGGATGCTCATCATATAAGCAATGAGACCAAACCATGGGTCAGTATGGCCACCCGACTGATGGAGGAACTTAGTAAATGCTTCATCATTATCCACAGCGATTACCGAGTCCCTAGGGATTGTGAATAAAACCTCATCTTCAGCAATATCCTCTTCGGCCCGTAAACCACGACCCTGGTTCAGCGATCTATAGTCATGGATGGAAACTTTAGAGGAAATGTCAACTCCATGGGAGACCAGCCATTGTTGGAACCTCGCCGTTTTCTCGTTGAAATCGTCAATTGCAGGCATTTTGTTTGTTATCTGGAGAGTAGTTACTGATAATGGTCTATCAGCACCGGCACAATAATAAGGTTATCTGCTGTCTATCTTTTAAATTTTTCAAGAGATAAGGGTTAGGTAGCTGGGACGCGTACGAGCTGAGAGCGTCTCACATAATAAAAAGCAGAGGGCGTGTTTTGTAAATACTATATTTATTATTCAAGTCCAATAATTAACATGGCATCAGAAGAAGGAGAAATAGTGAACAACAGAGTTGTGGGAAATGACGGTATGCGATGATATTGATAATATGCTATACATTATCACTAACACACAGCATAGAACCAGAACCCCATTCCGAAGACCAGGTTGTTGCTGAAGAGTATACGGAATGGAAGAAGAATTGCCCCTTTTTATACCGACTTGTATCAGAAACTGCTTTGCTTTGGCCATCATTGACGTTTCAATGGTTACCTGATGTTGAGTAAGTACATAACGGAGATTCGTCTCGGAAGAGGAGAAGGCACCGCCGTAGTGAAAAATGGCAGACATGGGATGAGTTAGCAGATGAGCAATAGCTAATACCGATATATAGAGTCCAGGATGGAAGGGTTACTCAAAACATTTTGTTAGGTACTTATACGGCTGGATCTGAAGACAAGGAATATTTACAGATTGGCCAGGTCCAGTATCCTTCTTCGTTTAAAGACGGAGAAGGAGCGTCTCAAACTGCCAGTCAAATTGAAATCAAAAGGCAGTTCGTACACAATGGGGAGGTCAATAGAGCGAGATATCAACCACAATCTCCAAACATAGTAGCTACTGCTAGTGTTTCGGGTGACGTATATATTTATGATATTTCCAAATCACCCGACGATGAAGAACCAAGAACTTTAAAACATCATACTCAGAATGGATATGGCCTTTGCTGGAATCCAGTGCAAGCAGGTATTCTAGCGACGGGATCGGATGATAGTACAGTAGCATTGTGGGACACCGCCAATTCAACCACCAGTTCAACTATTACTCCGTATACTGTGTTTTCAAATCATTCTAATATTGTAAATGATGTTGATTGGCATAGAGGTGGTAATCTTCTCGGAACCGTTTCAGATGATAAGAGCCTCTTTATTTATGATATTCGTAGTAGAACTACAAAACCGCATCTGGCAGTAAAAGATGCGCATCCTGAAGCAGTTAATTCATTAGCATTTAGTCCATTCAGCGAGTATATGCTTGCAACCGTTTCTGCTGATCAGACTGTGGCTATATGGGATACACGAAACTTGTCCAAGACTCTTCATTCACTTATTGGACACAATCAGTCTGTCACGTCGGCGAAATGGAGTCCACACATTGACGGGACTATTGCCACTGCTGGTACGGATCGTAGAGTCGTTATTTGGGATATTAGTAGAATCGGTGAAGAACAGACACCAGAAGATGCCGAAGATGGGCCACCAGAACTTACATTTATGCATGGCGGTCACACTAGTGCAGTAACCGATTTTGATTGGAACCCCGTCAAGGAATACTCATGGGTTCTGGGCAGTGTTTCTGAAGATAACATTGGTCAATATTGGACCCCCTTGGAATCAATTACACAGTCGGGCAAACCTGTAGATATTCAGATCGATAATTCATTGTTAGAGTAGAGGATATGTTGTTTATTTAGATTTGCTTTTATTGATTTATTATATCTCTTCAAACTATCACCGTTGGCTGTACTTCTCGGCTAGATTATCCTAAACAGACGATGATCTACTTACAAACACACTTCTGGCTTATCTGATTAGAGGAAAAACGTTAAAGTGCGATTAGTTGTGAAAAGAATAGTAGCTACTCCAATCTGGGCGAAAGGAAGAAGATAACTAATTGATAGTTTATTCTCTCATGTTGTTTCTTCTTCCCACACCCCCCACCCATTTCTCTGTCTTTTTTTGCTTCATCCGCGCAGTTAAGTAGATCCGGTGAAGCTTAAAAACGGAAGCTCCTCTTCGCTCCTTAGATAGGCGCTAATTACTCCCGAATCTGATGATACGATTGTAGTACGAACGACCGCCAACCAATTCGTACTCATGCGTTCGATACAAGCGCTATCAGCGGAAAAGTGTTTCCGTTCAGGTACATTCCATCTATCAATCGCGGAATCAGCATCTCTGGCCATAGGACTTACCGGATATAGCACAGTAGACGCCTATAATAGGTTATTTAGCCCGATACACGGGATGTCGCGCTTCGTTTAGTTCCTTGACTAGTTTCTTAGTGAACCCCCGGCGGCCCTGACTCAAAGTCAGATAGATAGATAGCTTCTGATAACAGCTTATCGAACTGCATGCAGAATCTTGATAACGACCTCTCCAGTAGGCACCCGCCAATAGCGGCGATCCTTCCATTCCGAGTAAATTAGGCGACACGAAGATGGGGGTCGACTTCTCACGTTCGTTAAACATCACCAGCGTTTGAAGCGACACATTGCAGCATTTTTAGATTTGAATTATAGTTGTTCACTGATTGTGGCGCATTATATACATGTGCTTCCGCGAAACAAGTCCGTTATCTGTTATCTTGCACCCATTATCTTGGCGCATGTGAACGAATACAATATCTCCGAGCTACTAATAATGTGAGACATTAATATCGAGATCATCAATTTCAACGTCTGTCGGTATATACTTTTGCAGATCTATTTCAAGAAGTAATGGCAAAGATATGGGATTCAGCTATAAATACTCGCAACATGTAGCGTTAATCTGCTCTCAAGATTTGACTTCCAAACCAAATATATATACTATACAAGTAGACAAGAGGAAACAGTTGATTCGTAACGGGCCAAAACCTCTACATACACTGGAAAGAATAACCTCAATTCACAAAAATGGGTCTTTTATATTTTCCCAAAAATGATACTCATTTGGACGATGGTACTGAAATTCCCGGTACCGTCAAATTAGTCGATATTGACCATAATTTGAACGTTCAACATCAGGGAGGAAATGATGTTATTCTCGTTCCTCAGCCTACCTCGAGCTTTGACGATCCATTAAATTGGACTTCTACTCGTAAGATTATCAGTCTTACCTGGCCAATGTGGTATACTTTTATCGTTGCCGTATTGGCAGCTGTTCCAGCTATCTCGTATCCTGAAATGCAGGCAGATCTAGGTATTCCTCTAGGGAATCTGGTTTCTGGTACTGGTTATCTTTTCTTGTTTTTTGGTCTTGGTTGTCTCTTTTGGCAACCAATCGCCTTGAACTTTGGCCGTCGTCCTGTTTATATCTATACCATCTTGATTGGTGGTATTGCCTGTCCTATTTGGTTAAACCATATTTCTAAATCTGGTGAATACTATGCCAACCGTATTATTTGTGGCTTTTTCTTGTCATCTGTAGAATCTCTAGGAGAGGTTGTTGTTGGTGATCTTTACTTTACTCATCAAAGAGGTATGGGAATTAGCATCTACATTATGTCCTTGCTTGGAGGTACCTTTCTTGGTCCTTTGGCTGGCAGTTTCATTGTTGGAAACGGACACCTTACCTGGAGATGGCTCAACTATTTCATTGCAATATTTTCGGCAGTTGGAGCAGTTCTTACATATATCTTTATGGAGGAAACCATGTACTTCCGACCTGCTTCTTCGGAAGATATCTTGGCCTTGGCTGCTGGTACTGTCGACCATGTTGAAGAGGACGTCACTGTCAGCTCTTCCAATGGAAACGAAAAGTCGAATATTGCTACAGAAGTTCAGAGTCATTCTGGTGTCGGTTCGATTGAAGACTTGCCAGCCATTCCTCGCAAATCATATTTCCAGAGATATCCTATTCTCTTCTATAGAGACCCCAAGCAGCCAAATTTGTTCCTTCAATCAGTTTTGCGTCCTCTTCAAATTTTTATCTTTTTCCTCCCTGTGACCTGGAGCGGACTTGTTGTCTCCTCAGCTTTGGCTTGGTGGTCTGTTGCTGGTGCCACTATTGCGGCGATCTTAGCTGAACCTCCTTATAATTTCAGTAGTAGTGGTCTTGGCTTGGTTTACATTGCTCCTTTAGTTTCTGCTACTATCTGTGTCTATATTGGTGGGTCTGTGTCTGATAAATTCTGTCTCTGGATGGCAAGAAGAAATAATGGTGTGCGAGAGCCAGAATTCCGTCTCTATATTGGTGCTATCGCCCTTATTTGCACTCCATTAGGTTTGTGGATGTACGGAATTGGAGCTGCTCACGAAACTTCGTGGCCGGTTATCGTCATTGGATACGCTTTCTCTACTGTGGGATCCTGTCTCGGTCAGTCGCTTCCCTATGCCTATGTTATGGACTGTTTCCCCAGAATTGGTGGTGATTCAATGGTGACTGTCATCTTGATCAGAAATATCATTGGTGGTTTCGCATTTGCTTATGCTATTACCCCATGGATTAGTACTGACGGTTATCAAACAACTTTTATCATTCTAGGTCTGCTCAGTATTCTTTTCTGGTTATCATGTATCCCAATGATTTTCTATGGAAAGAATTTACGACGTAGAGGAGCTAAGCTGTATCACCAATATGCCCAAACTTCTTCCCATTAAATTATATAGTTTACGTATCTAATTGATTTGCTCGTTCGTTTTACCACTACTACATATCGGTTGTATCTATTTGATCGTTATTAGCTTATATCCTGCTCCGTTGGATTGTCAAGTGTCAGCCGTGAAATCCATATATGTTTCTCTAAAATCTGTATGCTCACTCTGCTGTATAGTACGCTGTGATGACTATTGGCCTAGTCTTACAGTTTTTCGCTCAGTAGGGCCCTCCAGGTTCACCAACCATGACTGTGTGCCTCACGTAAATCGGCTCACTCGATGTGCGCCGCACAATTTCGAAAAATTAGAACTTCATCCATACTACACCAATACTAATATTCTACGGTCATTAATAATCATGTTGGCTTCTGGACGGTCCCGTTTACCAATATTAGTACCCTCTGCTAAAAGGGGAGTCAAGACTAAGGCCAAAATTCCAGTCCAATTACTCAAGGATTGGCCCGGGTTGGGATCTGAGGGTGAGGTTGTAAAGGTGACCCCTGGTCAAATGAGAAATCAACTCCACCCTAACAATGGAGCTTCCTATGTATTAAAAGGAACTCCTTTAAAGATCCCCCTTAGAACTAGAGAAGAGATCTTGGCAGAAAAGGAGGCCGAACGTCTAAAGGTCCTCAAGGAACAGCAGTTGGAAGAGAAAGCCAACCAGTCCAAACAACCCAAAAAGGGTTATAATGACATTTTATCAGCATTAGGTATTCGTAGAGAAAATACGACGACAGGTTCCTCGGAATCTCGTTTAGGTTTCTTAAAATTCCCTAGCAAAAAAGAACCATCTACAGCTACTGGTTCAGAAACTGCATCTTCCACTGGCAAATTGTTTACTCTTCAAAACTCTCTTGACTCCTTGCCTCCCATTATCAGCCTTCAACGCGAATCTCAGCAATCCGGGTTCCTGAACAAGAATCTTTCTATCTCAGAATTTACGAAACATGTCAATAAATTGACTGGATCACAAGTCTCTGAACAAGATGTATCATTTACAATTGTTACTGAGTCGGGTGAGGTCTCTTCATCTCAGCTGGATCATGTCGGCAGTTATGATGTTACTTTCAAGCTGTCTCCTGAGATTTCCGTCATCCGTAGAATTGCCATTCAGGCTAGTAATGATATTAGTCCAGAATCATTTACTAGACCTCTGACTGCAAAACCCCCTGTTACAGAAGAGACATCCGCGGCCAGCTCTAGCAGTTCGCCAGACTCTTCTTCATCCACAAAGTCGTCATCACCAGAAGAAGCGCAGTCCACTCCAAAATCGAAATCATTCGAATGGGAAAATGATCTGCTTGTTTATTTGCAGGACAAGCGGGAGAAATAGCCGTGGATATGTGTGTACATAATATAATAAACTGTAAATAGAAAATGCAAAATTTTGTATGTTTAAGCTACACTGACAAAACAATAAGTATATCTTCATCATATTATGTTTGAACAATGGAAAAATGTACAACTCTTTGCTCCTCATCAAGGCCTTGAATTAACGTCTGAATGTATTCTGTTTCAGAAGATAGTAATCCATTAATGATATCAATATACATTCTTTTAATGTCAATACCATCAATAGCTAATTCTAGTGCGGGGGGAAGTTCATCGTCGATATCAGCACTGCCAAATGAGTCTCCAGAAGAAATAAAATTATACGACTCGTCAACAAACCCAAAGGCATTTGTAGGATTAGTGGGTATCTGAGGAAGATCAGTTGCACCCTTTATGAACGAAGGCTTTAATTTTGTAACAGTGTTGATAATAAACCGAAAGAGAATGATCCTCTGCTGTAATGAAACAATATTATTATCACGTATTGAAATTACTTTCAATGCTGCCCCGATGCTGAGTTTTAGTTCTCGTTGATTAACAGTAGTATTGCTTGTCCATTCGGCCAAGAATTGATCAAAAATAGCAATCAAGCTATTACTATTGGCAGTTAAACATCTGACTGCATCCCTAAATAATGCTGCTACAACCATATTTAGACTTCGCCCGGGCATGTCAACAATAAACGGGATCAGGTCAGTGATTGAATAAGAATCGGAATCAGGCAGAACGACAAGGACAAGTTGTATCAGAAACGATGCCTTTTGTTTCACATGAAACTCAACATCGGGGTCAGAAACAGCATAATGAATTATTTGGAATATTTTCTCGAGCCTTCCTTTTGTGATTCCAGTCCCACCATATGCCACAAAATTGGAAATGCACGGAATAATTGCATCAATGCAATTGCTTGGCTCAGCATTGAATAGATCATAAAAAGTACCGAATACAGTTGTCCACAGCCCTTCGGATACAGATTTATTAGTCAAAATGATTATATCAATCAGTTCAGCAACATCTTGATAGAGGTCGATCTCGCCGCTATCAAAAACAGGTTTAATAATACCAGCAATTGTCTCTTCTAATCGACTAACTTCACTCCCATAATCCTGAAACGAATAAAGTAGTGTAGATAGAGTACCTAATATATGTTGGGCATTTTCTGCCTTTTCGTCCAGAAACGCATAGTCAGGTTCATTTGATTGACTAGCACTATCATGTTGGCTTTCCTGAAGTTCTTGCAGTAATCGTAGTAATTGGCTGGATAGATGTTGACAAAGCTTGAACGCGAATGGGACCAATTGCCTTGAGAAAGTTCCAACTAATTGTTCCATTACGTTTGCCAGACATTCAGATACAACGTCGGTATCGTATAACTGGAGAATTTTTTCCATTGTATGTTGGATATTTGAAGATTGTGATTCAACCACAAAATCATATCTTAGCAATGACTGTAACGCGAGAGTGGCACTTATCTTGGTCATAATGTCATCGGTCGAGTCCAAGCATTTGATAATATTATCACATATTGGCTGCAAAACTTTATCCGAGAAATGAATGATGTGAGAATATGTGGTGATTAATTGGAATGATCTCGAATATAAAAACAATTGATTGGATCTGTAAAAAATGGGAAGAATATAGTTTGTTACAAATTCCCCCATTTGATTGAGAATGATCGGACTTTGCCGCGTCGGACGGGCTTCGGAAATGGCGCACATAATTTGTAAGGCACTATCAATATCGAGACAACACTCGAGACTGGTAAGATTATTGAGTTGTATTTTGAGAATATTATTAACAGTCATTAGGATTCCTGGTAATGAAACGGAACCTCTATGAGCGACCAACGAACGAACTAACGAACGAGCAGAACTTTTAGCAGTTAGTTCCAGTTTGTCATCCTGAAACGATTGCTCGTAAAAGAACTGATCCGGTTCATACTGATACGAGTATAGGTCCTGCTGAGTGAGTCTTAGGTTAGAAAATACCAGCTTTGAAAGGATTATATCGAGGTCGCTATAAACTAGGTTCCATAAAGTGTCAATTTTTAGACAATTTTCTAAGAATATCATGATTAGTTTTTGTGCATAAATAGTGGATTGGGCCGGCGACGTCGACGACTGGTTCCTTGTATCGCTTACTTCAACAAGCGCTTTCACTTGACAAATGTATAGTTTACAAATCTCTGGAGCAAACGATGAGATGAAATGTCGGGAGAATTCTTCATAATCACCAGTAGTTGCCGACAGACTTATTTCTGTGGCCGTTGTTGTGGTTGTCAAATGGGGAATAACTGAGTATCTTACAAAAAGGAGATTGACAAGCGCAAAAGACCATTTATAGCATTTTCTCCAGCTGGAGGATTCCAGCGAGATGGCGGTAGAGCTGGCGGTGGTAAAGGTAGTTGGGGAGGCAATGGTGCCGGGGGTTCTATCAGTACCAGTAACAGACTCACCACCTCCATCGCCACTTCCAGTCGCTTCGTCACTGGCCTTGGCCCATCTTCCTTCCACTCCTCCTACAATGCTAATGATCCACAAAAACAAGTTTGTCCATCTCTCCAACTGATCATGCTGTTGAAGAAACGAACAAATTTCGACTGCAATTGCCTGTTTATATGCTTTCAAGATTTTCCAGATAATCTCCCCCGTCATTTCTAAGTTATCATGGTCCTGCTGATTGGGCAGTTGCTGGACTAGTGAAGTACCTAACTCAACCAATCTAGGCAGAAACGCACTAATAATTTGGTTTCTTTCGTCTGTATTCTGATCATGCCAGCGATAGTATCGAAACACTTCAACTAAACATAGCACTGCGCAATATACTTCCTTTGGGCTGGAAGTATCTAGCAACTGCGAAATAGTAGGGATCAAGTCAGGCCAAGACTGCGGGAATGGATCCGATGTGATAATGAATCCCAAGATTGATACAAGGTGAGTCAAAGCCGAATGATTAGGTACAATGATCAGAGTTTTCAGTAACCTTTCCTTGAACAAACTCTGTTGTTCGATAGTGAATGCCCCATCAGCACTGCTTCCCTGACTACGATCACAAAATGAGTCTGAGCCCTGATACGACAGGGCACGAGGCTGATTGTTCCAGGACACGGAAATGGTGTTCTTCAAGAACAATGAAGCACTCATACAAACAGAAGAGTCATTAGTTGAACCGATGACATCTAGTAATGCAAACACAAAACACGAATCCTTCTTCGCCTCGACCAGCTGTCGTTCAGCTATAAGTCTGACATTCGGATCAACATTCAATGTTCCCGAAAATACATCGATCAGTGACATGATGAAAGAATCTGGCGGTTTGCTGTTAGTGTTGCCTGCGGCGGTGAGGGTGGGGCCGGGGTGTCACATATTGCTGCGCTCGTCGCTTGGTGCCCTGGGCCTTTACGCAAAGCGGAACTACGAGTAGCGACACCTCGTCCTGGTCCCACTTACCCCTGAAATAACTCAATCAATACACGTTCACCAAAGGATCATCAATTGAGTTTGATTATCGGATGAGGCTATGTGATATGTATCTGTATCTCGGTAACTCTCTCTGTTCCTTTTTGTATGTATAGATCCAGATTGGGGAGGGAAAGATCGAGGGTCTCACTTCGCCAAAGCCAAAAAGAGTAAACTTTTTGGCGGTTTTCGTGTTTCCTATCGCTTGACGCTTTGTGGCTCGTTTCCTGGCTGGATTGCAATTTCCCTTTTTCCTCTTTTATTTCAAGTTGGGAAACCTCAAATTTCAAAGTTCGTTCCACTTGTCGCCTTGGCGTTTTGATTCCTGTTTGTTCTGTTTGAGTCAAAGAAAGACAAAAAACAAAAGAAACCGGCTTTGGTTCCTCTGTTTTGGGTAATTATTATTATGGCCGTGATTCGTATGGTGTAGATGTTTGGCAGGGTAAGGCAGGGCAAGGGGAGATTAAGCATTATATATTCACGGAACATCTTAATTAATAACTATATGCTCACGGATATTATCTAGTCTAGAAATACACAGAGACCACGAATACCAAGTGGATTTTAACGATAAGAAACATGGGTATTGCATCAACAACGTGTAAGCCACTGTTGTCGGGTTTCAGAATTTATATTGGTATAATCAATCGTCAAACAATGTAAGGTAGTTTTCCTTAGCTGTTCGGAAGAAGAAACAACCAAGCAAAATTCAATAATGTATAAAAACGATAACATGAAGCGGGCTACGGTCTGAGTAGAGCTCGTCTGCCAAAGGCAGAGAAGAGCGAAGCGAATTTCACATCAGACGATTATTATCGTTATCACGTGACTAGTCTTCCTATATTAACGTTGTCGCGTTAAGGACGTGTGTTTGGCTTCTCCTCGAACTCCAAAAGGTAAATGGGCTCTTCGCTATCGACGAATTGCTCAGCCAGGAGTTGTAAGCCTAGGCGGAGTCCAGGGTCCAGGGAGGGGTCGAAGTTTCGTGTGTCACAGGGTCGCAGGGCTGATATAGTGCATATTAAACGGTCCTAAGGGTCTTCTAGGCGGACTTTCAGACGGACTTAAGTGAGGCGCTCAGAATCGACGGAGCGAGCAGAAGGGCATTCATATATATATGCGGAGGTAAGCTGGGAACCCTCTCCTATGTCTTCCAAGTACTCATTATTAATGACTTCTCGTCAAATTTTTCTCAATAAAATCCTCCTTTTTGGTGATTCTATTACTCAAAAGAGTAGTGACCAAGCCGTTGGATTCGCTCTTGCTCCGGCTTTGCAGCATCTTTATACTCGCAAATTTGACATTGTTACTAGAGGCTTCTTAGGCTACACTTCGAGCCATGGTAGATATTTGATTGATCCAATTCTCCAATCTGAGCATAGACCTGACAACAACTCCGCTGTTGAATTATTGATTGTGTTTTGGGGTTCAAACGATGCATCCATCGAGGGTGAGCCGTCACATGTCCCTATTGAACAGTATCTTGACAATATGAGATATATTGTCACATCTGCTCAATCAAGAGGAATTGACAAAATCATTCTTGTGGCACCAGCGGCCTACGATGAGATTCACGGCGATCCTGACGCTACTACTTTGGGATTCCGTGAGTACGGCCAGGCCTTGAAAGCAGTAGCTGACGAATTCAATATTGGGTATATTGATCTCTGGCATGAATTTATGAGCTATGTCGGCTGGAAAGAGGGAGACCCAATTCCTGGCAAAAAAGACGATAGGTCCGATATTGACCTTGTTCATTTGTTACCGGACTCTGTTCACTTTAGTGGAGATGGATATAGAATTTGGTACAATGCACTGGTAAAGGTCATTGAAGAAAAGTACCCATCCATTAGTTCTGACCGACTAGTGGAAGTCATGCCCTCGTGGGATTGCATTCCTATTACCGAGCTCCCTGGGTGTTTATGGAAGTCGTAACAACCCCTTTTCGTCTCTGGCGGCTGGGCTCTGCCCAAACCTGTTATGACTGGCTTCATGATACTTGGAATATTAATATTATTACGTATTGTATTCGTAATGTGAGAAGGTATGAATATGTAGATCACGGTCCAGGGTCCAGGGTCCAGGGGAATGTGCCCCACAGCAGGGAGAAGGCGATAAAGAAAGAAGTAACAGTGCTCTATAATATGATAGCAAAGTCGAAACAAAAAGTATAGGCTTCCTAATAAGACCATACAAGATCTGGCATGGATCACGTATATAGTACGGCTGAAACAAGATAGAGAAAGTGTAAATGGGCCTCGAGGCAGTCTAGTCTGTCAGTTGTCAAGACTTGGAGAAATAACGAGGACAGCACAGGACCGGCCGTTGTTCAAAGATGTTTGCTGATGAGGACACAGCTCCAATTCATGTGACGTTGCCAAGGTGAGCATATAAGGTCGTTGCTCTCCGGGAAGCAGGACCACCCCGGAGGCAGTCCAGGGGCGAATTGCTAACAATGCCAGCTTTATTAACACCCTCACGTCGTTCTGTGCGCTTGCAGCAATAGTTATTTCATCAATATCGATATATCTGCATTTCAAGAACTATAGAAAGCCCGTGGATCAGAGATTGGTTGTGCGAATCCAATTGTTACTGCCAATATACGCAATTGCAAGCTGGGCTGGTTTGCATTCTGATACTGCCAGTAGCATATTAGATCCAATTCGGGAGATTTACGAAGCATTTGTTATTTATACATTTTTCATATTGCTGACAAACATTCTAGGTGGAGAACGGGATATCATTATTTCCACGTCAGGTCGAGCGCCAAAACCATATATCCCGCCACTGAATTATATTTGGCCTGGGAAGAAGGTCGATATCAGTGATCCATATGTGTTTTTAAGCATCAAACGTTGTATTCTGCAGTACACGTGGATCAAGCCGATTCTTTGTTTAGCCACGATAGTTCTCGATGCATTGGGCAAGTATCGTGCGAATACAATCTCGTTGAAGACGGGATACATGTGGCTAGCAATCATTTATAACACCAGTATCACGATATCATTATATGCATTGGCGTTATTCTGGTACTTGCTGTTAGAGGATCTGAAGCCATACCGGCCACTTCCTAAGTTCCTGTGTATCAAGGTGATTATATTCTTCTCGTACTGGCAGGGGTTTATTCTATCAATACTGGTATACTTTGGGTGGATTCCGGATAGTAATAACAGCAATGTGGCAAATACCATTCAGAACAGTTTAATGTGCATCGAAATGCTGCCGTTTGCCATTGGCCATTGGACAGCATTCACTTATAAGGACTATGCGACGTCGGCAATGATTGGCTTTGCTCGTCTACCGGTATACTATGCTATACGAGACGCGTTTGGCACCGTGGACTTGGTCATTGATTTCATGTCTACCTTCTACGGCAGTTCATATGGATATAGACAGTTTGATTCAGTGGAAGCAATTCTAGACCACCCTGAATCGGCGTCTCGCAGAGGCAGGATCATGGCTGGCTTGCGCTATAAAAATGGCGGAAGATCGAAATACTGGTTACCACAGAAACATTCAAGTTCATCTAGTAATCGAGGTAAGCAGCAGAATGTTTATGATGATAGTGCCGTAGGTCTGCTAGGTGATAGCAGGCGAGATTATGGCGGTGTGGATGAGTCTGCTTCTACTGAGCCAATTCAACAAATACGAACCAATGATGCTCAACAGCCGCTAGACCTTCCTGACCAGGATCTGGAAGGAGATGAAGCAATCTACGTTCAAGCTAAAAGACTACGCTACGGCGATTATAACTACCCAGTAATTACAGTGCGCGAATCAATCAACTATAGGACAGTGATTGATAGGCAATTGGCCCGTGGCGTCCAGACGACATTGGCTGAAGAGTATGAATCATTTGCCGGACATAGTAGCAGTGACGACGAGATGTTGATATGAAAAAATAAGCGTTGAAGTTCCCTTAGTATATCTACTCTCTTATTTAAACAATAAGCTGTGCCGAGTTAGCAAGCGGTCACAGCTCCTCGTGAGAAGCGCGAGCAAAAAGGCTGGGTGGAGACGGAGTTCAGCCACCGGAGGCGAAAGCAGGATCTCCCACCTGAAGACCCCAGCACAGAGGGCTTATATAAACAAAATTATTTTATATATGTATATCATGCATAAACAATAAATAAAGCTTGACAACGAAGTGAAAACAAATGCAAAAATGTCTCTAGATCTCTCCCTCCCTTAGTATTCCATATCCAGTTCTCGTTGGCGGCGTTGTAAGATCTCCTGTATCTCACGTTCGTACTCGCCGCTGGTCTTTCTACCAAACTTGACCATTTTCTTCAGCTTTTGCCTAGTTTTGTGCTTCGGCGTCAATCTCGGCTGATCCTCGTCAGGTTCATCATCGTCGTTAAAATAATCTCTACCATTGGCGGTTAACGAAGTTTCAGACCGTCTTGTAGGTAGTCTGATACTGCCACCAGTACTTAGACTATGAATGCCCATTCTAGCTTCAGAGTCCATCTCGCCCCGTTTAACACTCAAGCTGTATTGGAGTTCTTCAAATGCTTCCTCCTCAAGACGGTTGCGAACGTCGGAATCCTTTTCCAACTCCTGGAATACGTCAGTCTCGGTTCTTAATACCTTGGACCTAGTCAAACGAATCAGAAGCTCGATCGTAACACCAATACCATAGATGATGAATATTGTGGACCAGAATGATAAATCAGTACCAAACTCATCAAATAAAGCATGGGCTACGAAGTAGATTTTTGAAGGTGATTTGGTGTAAATATAAGACAAAAACATGTTCCACACCATCCAGCCACCACAGGAAATAATCAACACTAACCAGTTGATAATAGTGATATAATGCATTTCCAGCAGCTGCAGCTTGGTGCAAATCATCATGATAATCGTGGTAAATGAAACCACCCCAAGAGGATATAAAGTATTATCAACAAGTGCATGGAACCCGTATAAGTAATATGTCAAGAAAGATACCATTACACTTTGAGAAGCAGCTACAACCATCCAGCCCAAAAACACCAAAAGCCCAAATGCTTGGTTTTGTTGTCCTCTAGCATAAAGCTCCGGTACGGCAATCAGCGTTGCTGGCTCAAGATCTTTTTCGAAAATACCAATACAGAGCACTGGCAGACTGGTAAACAGCGTATTGAACATAGATAGAGACCAATTCTCATACAGTGATGTACCAGTAAACATAGTATTACGCTGGAAAATAGCTTGTGTCAAGTAGAACAAAAACTCCTTATAGAAAGTACCCAAAATGTATTTGCAAGTTCGAACGTAGTTCCACCTTCCGTGTACCAAAAGAAGTTTGAGTAAATAGCGGAATTGAGCAATCGAATAGTCAGATGAACGGGCAGCTTGTAAACCTTCTTTACCAGTAATACCAATGCCAACATCGGCACTCTGAATCATTGCAATATCATTTGCACCATCACCAATAGCCAGTGTAATAGAAGAAGTAACTTTCTTACGAACTGCCTTTACCATTGACGCCTTCTGTGCCGGTGAGGCACGGCAGCAAATCACTGAATCAGCTTTTACTCCTAAATCAATAAATAATGACATCAGCGTCATATCCTTTTCAATATTAGCCAGCGTCATACCATCAACAACCACCACACAGTGGGCAACACTGTTACTATCCAGTTCAATCATGGCAGCAGCCATTTTTCCGGCTACATCACCTTCATCAGAACGTAAAATAACCACAGTGGAGTAGTCTTTAATCAATCGGCAGGAATATCCAATGTTAATGGCCGTTTCTCGCTTATCGCCAGTCAACATCCATAATTTGATATTAGCACGGCGTAGCTTATCAATTGCCTCGGGCACACCTGCTTGAAGCTTGTCTTCAATGGCTGTTGCACCACATAATTCTAAATCATGTTCAATAGCTTCGCCGACTTTTTCGATTTTTTCTTGACGATTAACAAGACTGGTTCTAGCATCTTGATAAAGCTTTTTCCAGCTATCGTATTCTTCTCTGCCTAACCATCGAAATGAATACAATAGAGTACGAAGTCCTTCTGTCGAGAATTCTTCAATATGCTCCAAAGTTTTCTCCATGACATAGCTGTCATTTAAAACCAAATGATCATCAATTGGTAACTGAGCTTCTCCAGAACTATGCGACTCAGGTTCATCATGACGATAACTTGAGCTACTTTCACCCTCTACAACATGGAAAGAGGAGTTATTAATATCTCTAGACTTTCTGCCAACCTCTCTTGATTTACGACCGTCTAGCGAGATGCGGTCATCTCTTGACATACGGGAAGGTTCGCCATATTTACGCTGTCTAGCCACACTCATAGACCGACGAGATGATTTTACAATCTCTTCAATATCATAATCTTGATGAGCACGATGTAGATGATTATCGAGTGAGGCCAGGGCGTCTTTACGATCAATACCAAAACTAGTGCCACGGCTCAAGCTTATCCTTCCCGTACCAACACCAGAGACAGAACCACCACGAGTTAAACTGGACATACTATTCCGAGCAATAACTACTTCTGCTTCAGCGGCTTTTCGAAGAGTTGACTGATGCTGAATTTCTTGTGCCTTTTCTAATGCTAGAGACGACTGCCTCAGTCGTTCTAATATAATATTGTCGGCTCCTTTACAAAAGACACAGATTCTACCATCTGGGAATCTAACAACAATCGACATTCTCTTACGAGCACTGGAAAATTCAATGGTTTCTAAGATTTCATATACTTCATCCACTGGACCAGCATCGAACCCATTAGGATAAGTTCGAATAGTCATGCTGTTATGTTGTCTATCGATTAGTAAATATCCCATATCTCTAGCGGCAGCGACAAGGGCTAATTCATCAGGTGAAGCAGCACTATAGTCCAAATTATCAATTTCAATTTGGCCATTTTCAGACTCATGTTGGTCAGTCTCTGGTAAACACGAGTGACATAGGGCAACTGATAAAAGGAAGAATTTTGCTTTGTGAGCATATATCGAATTAGGATGTAATAGCAGATACTCAATCAGTTCTAATGTCGACTGAATATCTTGGATCTTTGTTGGGTTCGCTGTTGATCTCCATGTTTTAGCAGACGTGACGCGACCTAGACTTGCCATGCTTCTACGTGGCAATCCAGTAGAGTTTTTACGTTGGTTGATAGAATCCTGATGAGAAACAGCACTGGTACTTTTACGAGGCAAAGCGGCAACTTGGCGAAGGATATTGTCAGCGCTTGGACGAGGGGCATAGCTGATAGATGTGCGAGTTTGTGATGGACTGGTACTGACACTAACAGTGTTTGGTTTGCGAATAGCTGATCGACTTCTCTTCTTCCCAGGGGCCACTGGGTTGAATACCACTTCAGTAATTATTTCAGAATGTTTATCACGCTTGTTGATAATGTTCGCCTTGACTGCTCGTTTAAACAACAATCCTTGTTGTCTTTCTTCCTCGTCGGTCTCTTCTACTGCTTCCATTTGAATATCAAGATCATGAAGCCATGAAAGACCGGCAACAGTCATTTTCCGAAAAATCATTACATTATCAGTCAAGGTACCCGTTTTATCAGAAAAGATATAACTTACTTGGCCCAGTTCTTCGTTAATAGATGCTGTGCGTGCTTCACATGGAGTGTCAGATTCGACATGGTACATATCAATATCCTTCTGTAGCAAGACCATTTGGACCACCTTAATAATCTCCATTGAAACGTATAATGATAGTGGGATTAACGTGTTGAACATAATGATGAAACCCATCAGATTCGGCACTACTCCAACCTCCAAGCCGGTCAGGTACCACATTCTATACCCGCTAGTATTGTAGTAGACTTTTGAAGCCACAGTACAGAAAACTGACAATGCAAGCACAAAGATTACCATGAGAATGACAATATTGTTGACCTTTTTCTGTAACCGGGGCGACTTGGACCTTGGATTCTGAATTGCATTCATTCTGATTTTGGATTCTTCACCAGTGAAAACAACGAATCCCAGGATCGAAGGCGTATTTCTTAGAATACTGCCTCTATAAACAATATGGTTTGAAGACAATGGATAATCTCGACCTTCTAGACTAATCGCGGCTTCAAAGTTATAAAGATCCAGATTCGGGTCTTCTGTTTTTACAAAAGCATTCAGGGTAGCCAGTTTCTTTACATCGCTACAAATCTCTTGTAATCTTGGTAATGGTTCACGCGTTTTCAAATTCGTTTCTCCATCCAGAGCCATTGTTTCTATATAAGACATTCCTGAAAACCCATTGCTCTGTAACAAAATAATATCTGCTGGGATCCAGTCATTCGCCTGCAACTTGATGATATCACCTACTCGGACGTCTTTCCAAGGGATCTCCTCATACGTTACAGGATCATCGCTTTGACTATCATCTCCGTCGTAATTCAAGTTCAAACGAGCCACATTCACTGTGCGATTATTTTCTGCTTTGTCCTGGCGATGTCTTCTCCAATCATCATACCCCTCTCTACCCATGGAAATCGACATGAAGATCAATAGTGGGATAATCGTTGTATACGATCCAGTTGTCGACCATGAAGGAATCATCTGCATAATAGAAACACACAGAAAGTATCTATTTAGTTCAGTTAGTCTTTGTTTCAGCCTGGTATTAGTGGCTAGATAATACTTACAGATTGGCGAGCTTTGAAAACTGGAAAATGATTTGTCGAGGAAGGAAATTGTATGGTGTGTAAATGGACGAAGTAATGTTGTTATCGCAGAAGGGTTTGTTGATTCGATCGTCAATCAGCAGTGGACTATTTCTGGGCTTGACTTGGATAGGGATACCTCGGCCACCAGTGCTTTCGGGCATCTTCTTTTTACGGAGAATAAAGTCTTTCGTGGCAGTTGCCCATTCAAGCCCTGCTCTCTTGATACCGGATGAATTCGAAAACAGCCTTCTGATTCCTCCTCTGCTCTTCGTTCGAGCCCACGAAGAATAATGTGGTAAAAGATCCGAGCTAGACGTAGCTCTACTGCCACTGATAGACTTGTTTTTCTTGATAAGCCCAGACTCATCGTTGTTATTGCTGCTAGTGGTCGAATGCATGTGTTTATGATACGAGGCTGGCACATGTTCTTCGCCAACACTCAACAATTCTATAGAGGGGGGTCTATCAGAGTAGTGGGTATTCTGATTTACCGTTTCGGTCATTTCCAAAGGTGGCTCTTCGTAACGGGCAGGGGCGCTAGGTGCTGTCGCTGATGGAACAGCAGCAAGGGATGGCCCACCAGAAAGCGACAGGGTGTCCTTGGTAGCAGCGATCATTGATTTGGCAAATAGCTGGCTTCTCAAACTGTAGCCACGCGATCTTCTAGGAATGGATTCACTAGGCGGAGCAGAAACAGGCAGTCGAAAGATCTGGTCATCATTGTGCTGAGATGACGACGCTAAAGGAGAACTTTTCACCGACGTGGGGCCAACAGGAGCCGAACCACTGCGTATGCTTATATGACCACTCTCATTATGGTCTCGAGACAGATCATGCGACGTCGTTCTAGGCGAGCCAGGAGGCCCTGAATCGTCGTCGTGGCCATGCTCACGGTCGTGATTGTGATCAGACATTCTCATAGGCAGACCAACTTTTTTTGGATTTCTCTAGACAACGGCAGTTAGCATTTTCGCATCTGGGGGTCTGCCTCCGGCGGCTGGGCTCTGCCCAGACCCGTAGCTCCGCTTCGCGGAGATGCTAGGAGCACTGAGTAATGAGCGAAGCAAGGTACGTGTCTGGGCCGAGATTAGCCACCGGAGGTACTAAGGGGATCCTGCGAGGGAACTCACCAGCTGTAGCCAATATGTGTTAACAAGTAGTCATAGATGAAGTGATCCAAAAATAGAATGATCGAATGTGGAGAAAGCAAAGCGTAGTGTGAAGAACTTTGTCAGGAATAGCAATATGTGCAAGATAGTTGTACATTCGCTTTCGCTTTTCGTGTATCTTGGCGCTACGTCGTCGTGTTGACGTTGATGTTTAAGAAAGAATGGACGTGAAATGTGAAGCAAAATGATTGATTGATTGTCGAACTGAAGGAAAGTTGAAGGATGTTGATAGTATCTAGACCACACCAGTGAATCACCTCAACTGCGTTTAAAGTCTGGCCTGGTCGGGTCAGTTGTGTCGGTCTGGTGTTGTTGTTTGTGTGGTAGTTAATAACAGGAAAAAAGATGACGAGGATGTGTTTTTATTCAGGGATGATCATGTGCAAAAGATATTTTCGTAGGCGTGTAAATAGGAGTAGCGATAGCAGCCAGCCGTAGGAGAGTAGCGCGGTCTCGGGGCAAGCAGTTTGAGAGGTACTAGTAACGGGAGAGAGAGCACTTTTAACCAGGCGCAGCAGTGTTCCTGACCCCAGCAAGTATCACTGTATCAGGGGGAGGTTGAGGGTAGATGGGAAATTAAGCTACCTGGGCATTTTATTTACTGGCTGCAGAACAGCATAGCCACAGTGAAGACCGAAATGGGCTCAGACAGGCGCGTGGGGGTCTGTCTCCGGCGGCTGGCCTCGTAGCACCGCTGCGTACGCGGAGTAGCTGGGACGGTGGAGGAGAACGAGCGAAGCGAGCTACGGGTCTGGGCAGAGCCCAGCCGCCGGAGGCAGAGGCATAGACAGAGGCGGTCAGAGGAAATTGGGATTGGGACGGACACCGTAGCGGTCAGCGCCGAATGTAACGCCGCGCCAGGAGCTCCTGGAACGGCTGACTGCGTGGAGTGATGTCGATACACTCACTGGCTGGCTATGTGAACGTGGATGTTAATTTATGTTAGCGTTTTTCTCTTGTTTATTTCTTCTTCGCCACCAACACCGCTCCCTCGTCCTCCCCTTCTTTCTTCTGCCTGTCACTCTAATTTTTAATTCATCTCATTCAATCCTCGTAGCCCTCCTTCCCCTGTCCAGCCGCGCTCGAGCCCCTGCCCCTGCATTGGCTCAGGGGTAAATGCTGGCTTGGGCCCCTGGGCCTGCCTCCGGCGGCTGGGCTCTGCCCAGACCCGTAGCTCGCTTCGCTCGTTACTGCGAGCCCCTGAACGCTGTCAACTATGTATTGTAGTGAGCAGCATTGATGTTGGTAGTGCGTATAGTTAGTTGGTTTCTAAGCATTTCTTAAACAACAGCTACCTACGAACCCTACATCTACTTCTCCATTAAGATTACCATCAACATGACAGCAATTATAACAGATAGCACAAGGCCGAAGACACCTATGCCAGCAGCCCAAGAAGCAACACTCTGATGGTACAATGGATTGCCAAGACGATTGCCGGTTGGTGACAAAGTTTAGAATCTTTTACAACATGTGGTCCAAGCCCTCCGCGAAGCGGAGCTACGGGTCTGGGCAGAGCCCAGCCGCCGGAGGCATTCCTGAGCTACCTGCTCGCGAGCGGGCGTACAGCCAGCATACACCCGCAGACGCAGGGGGTGCCTTATGCAAGATAAGGTTGGCTACCTGCCTCTGGCAGCTGCAGCTCGGTTTGCTCGTGCTTCGACCTGGTGATGGTGAAGATGTACGAGAGAGCCCAAACACCTAGCAGCTCGCGAAGCGAGCACAACGGGTCCGGGCAGCGCCCGGCCGCCGGAGGCAGACCAGAGTAGCGGCGGCAGCGGCGCATGCGGCATAACGAGCCGCGTGAAGTTGATCTGGTAGGAGAGAATTTGTAAGTGAGAACAGATCGAAGGAAAGAGTAAAATGGAGTCAATTGGTGGAATAAGAGACGTTGTGGAACGGGATGCGGCGGATATACCGGTAGTTGCGCCGTCTGCGCCATCTGCTCCAAGTTCCGAGAGGCAAAGCCGGTTTAAGAGGACGTGGAATCGAAGACCGGGCCCTGGTACGAGTGCTGTGGCGGCTGAGAAACCGAAATCAAAAGTAGAACAGGCTCTTAGTAAAGACAGCGAGTTGAACGAGAAAGAAAAGATCCATTTGGAAAACCTTGAGAAGATGGCAAACATGGACAGTGACGAGATTGTTAGAGAGAGAGAAGAGTTACTGCGGTCCATGGATCCAGGTATTCTACAGGCACTACTAAAAAGAGCTGAAGCAGCTGAGATCAAACAACCCAAAGAGTGGGCGGGTGATAATGATGCGAGTGGTAATGAACCTTCGCATAGCCAGAAGGAGATCCATGTGGATGGCGATGACGAAGAAGGAGATAACCCATCTATAGATTTACACTTTCCTAAACCACCCGCTCCTGCTGAACCAGAGCCCGAGTCCGAGTCCGACTTTCTAGACGAAATGCATGCCAAATACTTTCCAGATCTTGAAGTAGAGCAAGACAAGCTGGCATGGATGAGACCTGTCTCTGCCGAAGAGGATTCTCGAGAATACTCGGAATACCAAGAGTCTTTGGCGCCGTCTGAACTGAGATTCGACTTTGCAGGTAATCTGATCACGCCACGCCAGAGTCGACAAATAAGTACTGATGAAGGACTCCACCATCATGGCGATGCTCCTCTAGCAGCCGGATATACAATAGCAGAACTAGCCCACCTAGCACGAAGCACAAACTATTCACAACGGTGCATTGCCATCCGCACCCTTGGTCGCATTCTCTACCGGCTGGGCAAAATGCAATACGGAAAAGAGATTAGCAGTGGACTCTACGGTCTAGTTGAGCATGCCAGGATCCACGAATCACTCATCGAGGCCTGTGACGAGACTCGCACCAGAAGTGTGGCAGTCCGTGCCTATGCCACCGAAGCTCTCTGGCTTTGGAAAGGCCAAGGAAGTACTCTCCGTCCAGCCGTCTAGGCTCGACAACCGAACCCACACCCGTTGCCTCCTGCTCCTCATATTTATTTTAATGTACAGACCCGTCATCTCCTCTTGACCTGCTCCACCCCTGAGTCGGTTCATCCCTCGGCTCTGCCTCCGGCGGCTGGGCTCTGCCCAGACCCGTAGCTCCGCTTCGCGGAGGGCTTGGAGCTCATGGTACCCAGCATGGCCAGCGACCTCAGCGTCCTTCCGCGAAGCGGAGCTACGGGTCTGGGCAGAGCCACCTCCTGATGACGAAGAGTCGGTTATCCCTTGACCTGCCTCCGGCGGCTGGGCTCTGCCCAGACCCGTAGCTCCGCTTCGCGGAGGGCTTGGAGCTCATAGTACTCAGCATTGCCAGCGACAAGCGTCCCAACAGGATAGATGAAGAATATCCGCTCCTGTCCAAATATGCGCTCGCTCACTCACTGGTACGATTTTTATTAGAACTAGGGTACCCGCTCCGATTCCATCTAAAGTGTTGTGCTAGGTGGCAGCGACAACGCAGCATCACCGACCCTTCCAGGACCCATTTATGTCATCAAACAATTGCGTCGTGTAGATGGTAGAACATTTAGGACGCGAACCTGCTCTTGTTTGATCATGGCAATTATTCTTCATACTTGAGTGATCCGATTTTATTTTGTTGGTGATTATTAAAAAACATCTCTGTCTTGCAAAGTAGTAACCGAGAGAAGATTTTCACTAAATTGATGATGAAGAAATGCCTGAAAAATCTGCAAATCTTTCGATGGGGTTTTCAAGTGTCTGTCTTCCCAGACGATTTACCTGGCAAACATGTCTCTTTATAAAACTTTAAGATATACATTATTACTGAATACCTCTTCATTATCATCTACGCAATAGTAATAATCTTCTTCTGTTAATGGAGGGCATAGCTTCATCGTCGGAGGTTGCTGAATAAGTTATTATTCTTTGGTTGGGGAACTTGATTTTTGATAGCATAATTAATAACACGACCTCTCCTTGACACTCTGTAAAGCCTCGCGGCAGATTGAATAAATGAAGAGTCTACTGTATCGGGAGATTGGGTGTCTTTTGGCAATTCCACAAAGCATCGACCAATAGTTCCTCAATTCTCCAGCTGCATCTTAAGTTCCATAACGATAAGCTGGGCTTTTGATAGAGAAGAAGGTTTGCTTCTAATTTGATGATGAATAGTTTACCAGATAACCAGTTTATAGAGGTAATTCACTTCTCTTTAGTTGGCATTCCCTGCAGAACCATTGTGCATCGGGCACCTCCACCACAATTCGATCCATGGGTGGTACATGACATAACTGACAGCATGGAGTATTGCAGTCATTGCCTCTTTGGCATATTTCAAACTTCGCTTCGCGGGGGCCACCCTCCCCTGACCTGCCTCCGCAACTGGGTTCTGCCTAGACCCGTCACCATCCCTTGACTCGCCTCCGGCGGCTGGGCTCTGCCCAGACCCGTAGCTCGCTTCGCTCGATGCTTGGAGCTCATTGTACTCAGCATGGCCAGCGACCTCAGCGTCCTCCGCGAAGCGGAGCTACGGGTCTGGGCGGAGCCCAGCCGCCGGAGGCAGAGCCACCCCCTGAGTCCTGCCTCCGGCGGCTGGGCTCTGCTCAGACCCGTAGCTCGCTTCGCTCGATGCTTGGAGCTCATAGTACCCAGCATGGCCAGCGACGCCAGCGTCTCTCCGCGAAGCGGAGCTACGGGTCTGGGCAGAGCCCAGCCGCCGGAGGCGAGTCAAGAGATGGTGAGAGAGTGGTCGGTGTCTCTTTGGTGGACCCCCTGAGTCTGTGCTGCAGGGGAGATGGCGGAGGTGGCGCCAAGGCCGGCGGGGGTCGAGGTGCGTTTCAGGGGTTCAGTCGCTTGTTTCGGGACGGTTGGATAGCCGGCGATTCTGAAACCGACATGCCTTACCCTACAATCCAAGCAGTCTGTATTTGGCAATCGAACATGCAATGTACCCGAACTCTGTCTCTCTCTCTCCACAACACAGCCGGTCCAGAATGGCCGGTATGTCCGGTGTCACCAAACTTTACCTCCGGAGAAACGTTCCGCGAACGGAACGAACCACTCGCTAGCAATCGTTCCGTTCCGTGCGGTGGAAGGGGGGAGTCGCCTCCGGCGGCCGGGCGCTGCCCGGACCCGTTGTGCTCGCTTCGCTCGCGGCTTGGAGCTGGGGGTCGTAATGGGCCCGGTCGTAATCGGGTCGCTCTCGTAACAAGTCCGGTGCCGCTTATAAGCGCAATGACACGGTACCTAAGCGTAGCTCAGCGTATGAAACATAGCCAACGGTCTGGACCAAATTAAGTAGAGCGATCGATGGTATCTCGTTATAGCAATAGGTGCAATATCGATTGTTGTCTCGCATTGCTTTTTATTGCGTTCAGTCGCTCTCGCTCTCGCTCTCGCTCTCGCTCTCGCTCTCGGTCCCGTTCTCACTCTGGCTCTTGCCATCCCGTGCAACATCCCGTGACCAGCTCGTGACCAGCTTGCGAAGCAAGCACAACGGGTCCGGGCAGCGCCCGGCCGCCGGAGGCAGCCCAGGCAAGCGCAGAATCTCACGTCGCGCGCACATTCTCGGGTTTAGCCACGGCGCACGCTGTAACATTATTTTGCATAATGCAAGGTTATGCGCAGGCGCCGGTGCAACGTTCTCGCCGCGCAGAGAGTGGGCCGACTGACAGGAGGACGACGGCCAGCATTGGGGCCGTGTTAGCACGACGCTTACAAATGAGAGGGCGATGTCGGCGATGGAAACCCCTTAACAGGCCCTGCGCTACGCTGGTGCTCCACCCCTGGTCTCTGCCTCCGGCGGCTGGGCTCTGCCCAGACCCGTAGCTCCGCTGCGCGGAGGGACGGTGGCGTCGCTGGTCATGCTGGGGTGCTATGAGGTCCCAGCCCTCCGCGAAGCGGAGCTACGGGTCTGGGCAGAGCCCAGCCGCCGGAGGCAGAGACCAGGGGTGGAGGAGCAGCGCAGCGTAGCGTAGCGTAGCGTAAGGTAGTGCGACGTTGACACGCACGCGTTGTGCCCAACCAGAGGCGAGCGCCGTAGGAAAGAGATCTGAGCTGGGCGACGATGACGACGGTTGAGACGTACGCACGTAGGCACCGAGTGGTGCGCGACTGTTGAGTGCTGCGTGCGCAGCTGCGCTACTTTAAAATATTAAGTTTAACCGAATTAGAGGTTAATAATAGCAGTGCGTAGAGGTAGCGGTAGCGGTGGTAGCGGTGGTGGTGGTGTGGCGGCGGTGGTGGTGTGGCGGCGATGGTATGAAGACGAAGGGTGGCTGACGCTGCGGTGGCTGCGCTGGAGCTGGTCGTGGCGCTGATGCTTGCGCTGGCTGATGCTGACGCTGGCTAACGCTGGCTAACGCTGGCTGACGCTGACGCTGGCTGGCGCTGACGCTGCTGGTGTGGCGCTGATGCTGATGCTGATGCTGATGCTGGTGCTGCGCTGCGCTGGCGCTGGCGCTCGCACTCGCGCTGACGCGAGATACCCAACGCTATTCCAACGCTCGTCCTCATAGAACCAATGGCTTTGGCTGTTTCAGTTTGTTGGGACGGCCGGCCGTTGTCGCTCTCTCTTCTACGACCCTCGAAAGGAGAAATGCTCCGATATCTGGTATTTATCCCTATAGAGAGGTTTTCGACCCATTTGGATAGCATACTTATGGGAATGCAGTGCACTGCATCTTTGGGCAAGTGCAGCAGCAGCAGCAGCAGCAGCAGCAGCACGACACAAAAAGCAACGACGCTACGCCCCTGGTCAGCCACCGCGACCACGGAGTCGCCTCCGGCCCCCTGGTGTGGCGCGCGCGCGTGGCGCCTCGTTCGGTACAGCTACCGCAACCCAGACAGCGATCGGTTGCTGGAACGGGACGGGCTGCGGCGCCAATTGCATGATTTCCGAGGAAAAAGCACTGTTGTACGAATAGGAGACGAAGCGAGGGGTTTTTTTTGCTCGTTGCTTTTTGTATAGTGCGAAAAGAATTTTTTTTTTTTTCCTTCTTTTCGTTCTCGTTTTAGCACTGACTGACTGACCGACCGCCGCCGCCGCGTACGCTGTTTCCCCCTACATATCTGTGCAGTTTTTTTTTATCACTAGGGTATATATACTCACATTAACCCGCGAAGCTGGTTATTTTATCTTTCTGTGCATTTGACGTGCAGAGTAATTTTTCGACAATAAACTTACTTCTACGAAGGACGACACAGTCTACTGAACGAAAGCGACGATAGCGACGAGAATAGCACGACGATAGCGACGACGACAGCGACAGCGACGACAGCGACGACGACGACGACGACGACGACGACGCAAACGACAAACAACAGCGACGACAACGAGTGAAAGTACGTGAAACTACAAACACCAAATACAACTCCAACTTCAACTCCAACTACAAACCACAGACTACGAACCTCCAACCACAAACACCGCAAACACCGCAAACACCGCAAACACCAAACACCAAACACAACCACCACACAACCACAAACACAACCACAGCCAACACCACCCACAACCAACCACAATACGCTTTTGACTTTTTGTTCCTTTTGATAAATGAATCCTCCTCATCTTACTTCGTACTCGGCTCAATACCCTCAGTACGGCCAGCCTCAAGGCCAGGCTCAGGCTGGTGCTGCTAATCCGTCTTTCTATTACGGTTATCAACATCCTCAACAACAACAATACTATTATAATGGTACTCCTAGTGCTCCGGCTACTGGAACAAACTCTGCTAGTGGGTCTGTAACTGGCTCTCCTGCTACCAACACTAGTAGTGTTACTGCTGGAGGTGCTGATGCTGCTGCTGCTGCTGCCGCTGCCGCTGCTGGTAATACTGGTGGTGATGTCGCAGCTACTTATCAACAAGCCTATTATGGAACTCCTCTCTATCAACAACAGAGTGCGTCTACTCCTAATGGCCAGTCGTCAACTCCATCTGTAAACCAACCTCACCATCAACACCTTCACCACCATATCCAACAACAACAGCAACAGCAATCTCAACAGATACAAGCTCAAACCCCTTACTACAATCAATATCCTCCTTATATGCAATCGCATCAACAAGCTGCTACTAATGCTGCTCAGTATGGAACCCATAGTTTACAATCTCAGCACTCGTTGGTCGCTCAGCAACAACAACAACAACACCAACAACAACAACAGCAGCAACCACAACATGCTCAACAACAACACTCGTCACAACAACATGTGGTTCCTTCACACCAACAACCAGCTGTAGTCACTGACCCAACTGGCCAAACTGCTCCTCCTGGTTCAAAGCCTAAAGTCACTACAACTCTTTGGGAAGACGAGGGTACTTTATGTTTCCAAGTCGAAGCAAAGGGTATTTGTGTCGCTCGTAGAGAAGACAATGATATGATCAATGGTACCAAGTTGTTAAACGTTGCTGGTATGACTAGAGGTCGCAGAGACGGAATCTTAAAAGGAGAAAAAAGTAGACATGTTGTCAAGGCTGGTGCCATGCACTTGAAAGGTGTATGGATTCCATATGAGAGAGCGTTGGATTTCGCCAACAAGGAGAAGATCATTGATTTGTTATACCCCCTGTTTGTCACTGATATCAAGGCTGTGTTATACCACCCTGCTAACTATGCCCGTACTGCCCAAGTCATTTCGGCCGCTGCTGAGCGTCGTAAAGATTTGAATGCTGCTGCTGCTTCTTCTGTTGGCGGCAGTGCTACTGGAAGCCCAACTGGTTCCGCTACTTCTGGTGCTGGTGCTGCCAATGTCAACAACAGCGTACAATCCTCGCAGTCGTACTATTACCATGACGGACGTAAAGAGGTTGGACCCGGTGGCTCTTCTGGCAATTCGCCCACTGGCAACAACCGCAAACTTCCCCAGCTGCCCAACCCTCCCTCGTCGGCCTCTCCCTCTGTGATTCAAGGTGTACAAGGAGGCCAGGCCACTGGTAATGACGGCTACTCAACTGCTCCTAGCTCTCGTGTTCCAACTCCTAACAGCAACGCGTTTGCCAACGGACAACAGACCCAGCAGCCCAACGGCGCCCACGCCGCTGCCGGCGACTACGCCGGTTCAACCACGCCTCTGACCGACTCGGTGCCTCACACCCCTTCGTCATCCAACCTTCTCCACAAGACCAACGGTAACATCGTCACCAACCAGTCTGCTCCTGAAGACGACAAATCCACCGTCAACACCGCCTCCGGAAACAACTCTTCCGACACATCCCCAAAGATCTATGGAGAAGAAAACAATATCAAACAGGAATAAAAACAAAAAAAAAATTATTCGCACACACAAAAGTAATAACCGACGCTATGTAAATTATTCTTCCCCGTGAGAACAAGTCGCTCTCCTAGCGAAAAAAAAAATATAGTAATAGAACCTCCTTACGTCCTCCATTCTCCCTGGTCTGCCTCCGGCGGCTGGGCTCTGCCCAGACCCGTGGCTCCGCTTCGCGGAGGGCTTGGACCTCATCCTTGTCCCTGGTCTGCCTCCGGCGGCTGGCTCTGCCCAGATCCGTAGCTCCGCTTCGCGGAGGGACGCTGGAGTCGTTGGCCATGCTGGGTACCACGAGCTCCAGGCCATGCTACGTCCTGCCTGGTCTGCCTCCGGCGGCTGGGCTCTGCCCAGACCCGTAGCTCCGCTTCGCGGAGGGACGCTGGGGTCGCTGGCCGTGCTGGGTACTATGAGCCCTCCGCGAAGCGGAGCTACGGGTCTGGGCAGAGCCCAGCCGCCGGAGGCAGACCAGGGATAAGGATGAGGTCCAAGCCCTCCGCGAAGCGGAGCCACGGGTCTGGGCGGAGCCCAGCCGCCGGAGGCAGACCAGGGGAGAGTAAGCACGGCAGAGAGACATTTATTTAATCTTCCGAATCGGAGATTTTGCGGCTACTGCTGACGCTTTTAGTGAGTGCTGTGATGTAGGATGCGGAGTCGATGGACTCGGTGCGCGAGAGGATGGATTCGGGGGCGATGGCGCGGGTGCTGGCGTTGGTGTCGAATGATGAGCGGCGATGGTGCTTTTTGGACGACGATGCAATCGTGATAACTGAGGCGGTATCAACAAGGTTTTGTAGTTGGAATGACGCCGACCCCGTCTGGGGGGTAAGCGTGTTGCTGTTGGTGGGATTGAGGGTGCCTTGGTTGAGGTGGAACGTCGACAGTGACGAGGAAAGAACCGTGTGGGTTGAAGCGGCATCCGAGAGTGACGGCGAAACGGTAGTGATTGAGGTGCGTGATACAGAAGGAACCGTGAAGTTGGAGTTCGATCTACGCTTGACTGACGACATTACGGAATCAGAGTCTCGCGTAGGCCTCGAGTCTACAATCTGGACTTTAGATGGTCGTGACGGGTCGCTTGGCGATGATGGCGCGGGGGCAAGGATGGGAGTGCCGTCAACAGAATTTGGATGCGACGATACTGGCGGAGTGGCAACTACAACTGGCGAAGCAGCAACCGCACTAGAACCACCACCATTGATACCGCCACCCCACGACGTGGTGGAGCTTCTTGACAGTGAAGCCGAATCGGCCGATATCAGTCGTCCACTCGTGCTACGATCCAAGCCGTTAGCCGGCCCTCCAGGTGACGAGTTGCGGGTCCGATGGTATGCTAATGGGTCTTCGGTACTGCTGGCAATACTTCGTCTATGAATAGCAGTAGTAGAAGCACCATCTGTTAATAATAATGACGACCGGCCGCCGTGGCTATGATAATCACCATCATCGAGTGTCTCTCCTGCTGTAACATCTCCACTGACAATACGGACATCACGGTCGACAACGTCGTTGCTAGTACCATAAAGATCATCAACATCATAGTCATATAATCCGTTAGAACTAGAGCCAGGAGGTGCGAAAACCACTGATCTCTGGCTATATCTACTGCTATGACCGTCACCGGTACGGTAGAAATGACTATTGTTTGCAATTCCGTTCATTTTATCGACCTCAAAATTAGAGTCTCCAGTACCAGGAGTACTACTCTCACCACCGCCTCGACCACCATCCATTTCTGGTACACTAGTTGTACTACCTCCATCATAGTCTAATGAAGAGCTTCTTGTACTACTTCCTCCTCTAAGAGAGAGCGACTGTAGAGCATATGGATCTTGTAGGTTGTTTAGTTGCTGATGAGAGATGGATTGATGAGGTATTTGGTTCGTTCTATACCCTCCATTAACGGCCAAAGGTGAAGTACGACTACTTCTCGTCATGAATTTTTTGACCCATGAGAATTTACTTCGTTTATGGTCATCATTTGCCATAATGAAACAAAGGCAGTTCAATAAAAATGAGTTGTCAGTTTGATCGAAACCACTACGTGACTGTTGTTGTTCCTCGTATCCGGAAGTCGACGGAAAAAAAGACACTCGCTTATCTTACAAACTCCTTCCAAATTTCTTACTTATATTTCCTACTATGACAAAGATAGCTTTAAATTATTTTATTCCGTTTCTTTTCTCTGAATGAATATCTCTCTCGTCCGCGAACTCCAGCATATATTATTATTTATTTATATGCAGACACGGGCCCTAACCTGAATCTATATCTACCTATCTATATAGTGAATCGCGAAGCGCTAGCCAGACTATAGAACCAAATCAAACCAAATCCAATGAGAATGAGCTTTTCTTTCCTGTTGTCGCAGGATTCGGTCAACGAGATCGATCAACGAGAAACAGTAGAGTGAGAGATATTTCTCTCTCATCTGCTGCAATGCAATAAAGCTAATTTCTGACGTACAGAGATAGACAGATCACTGAAAAATTTGTATGATCTCTGTGCTCACGATTGAGCATATACATTTAATCATGTTAGCAGTTCGCGTACGGCATGCTAGACTTGTTAAACAGATCAAACAGTCACTAGAGTCCCGTGGTCTGCTGGACAAAAAGATCAAGATATTCAAAGACGCGAATGGTGATTCGTTTATAGTTTGTACTCTGTGTTCTAATGAAGCAATATTAGATGCAGTGATAAAGGGAGATGAGCATGAGAATGAACATGAAATGGAATATGACATTGTTCCTGTCGAGGAAAGCCTTCTTTATAATACCAACGTGGCTGCTACCGCCGACGACGTAACACAGACTATTCGAGATATTGCCAATAGCCTATTGCTCTTCGCCAACGAGCCCTCGTCCTCACGAGAAACGAAAATCTCGCAAACTGCCTCGATATTTTCTCGTAAGAGATACTCTATCTACCCTCCTCTCGTCCTCTTCACTTCCGGAACTAGACTTAAAGAATTGAATCTTCCTGAATCTTTCTACAAGCAGATTATCCTTCAGCAATCGCTCTTTTTTCAACGCAAACAGGGTGTTATCACGCACATTGCAGAAAACGCACCGATCCCTGAATCAGACCGAGTACGACGCCCGTGCGACCTTATCCCGTTATATGGTGATTTTGGTCCAGATCCAGTCTCAGACAGCAATACCGCTGTTACTCCAGATCAATTACATAATGCTTTTTGGTGCTCAACTATCCAAAATGGGATTTATCAAACCTGGGCACCGAGATATACCATGTTCAGTCGAGGTAATATAACCGAAAAGGCCCGCGTCCTTGATACATTCCACAAGCAAGCTCCGGTGAGCGAAACGACCGTCGTAGACATGTATGCCGGCATTGGCTATTTCACCTTCAGCTACGCTCGCAACAAACCCTCCCGAATTCTCTGCTGGGAGCTTAACCCTTTCAGCGTTGAAGGACTCATTCGGGGTGCTCGTCATAATAATTGGCCTGTTCGTTTAATCCTTCACAATGAACCATACAACCCTCTCCCCTCCGATTTTATTGTCGTTTTCCTTGAAGATAATGCCAGGGCACTCAATCGTATCACCCAGGCCCAAATATCCAACATTAGCCACATCAATCTCGGCCTTCTCCCAGACAGTCGACTGGCTTGGGCTGATTCCCTACAGCTGGCCCTCCATAACTCGTCCTCTCTTGCCCATCCGCCAGTCCTTCATATTCATGAAAACATCTCAGCCACCGCCACTGAAACTTGGCCCGCCCTTGTCACCCAAACTCTCCATAATCAGGTTCAGTTCTTGCATTTAGAACTCATCAAAACCTTCGCCCCTGGTGTCTACCACGTGTGTGGAGATTTTCGTCTCATGACAGTCCCTGCTCTGCCTCCGGCGGCTGGGCTCCGCCCAGACCCGTAGCTCGCTTCGCTCGTTTAGGTGGCGTGGTGGCAATGCTGGATGCTCGTAAAAAAAGTCCATGTCTCATTAATTAATATATATAACCAAAATAAAAAAATAATGTATAGTCATCACTTCATAAAGTCAACTTCATCAAAAATTACTTGGCGCTCCTTTATCTAAAGATCCTATTAAGCCAGGATTATGTAAAAGTAATCCTGCTGGAATGTGGTTATACTGTTCCAAGTCAATGTTTCTTGCTTCTGGATAAGGGGCAGCAGCGGCAGCAAGTGGTCCACCGCCTTCTTGCTGTTGGCGAACTTGTTCCAATAAGAAGTTCTCGTAGTCTTGACTTGATAATGGTTGCGGCGGAAGAGCCTGCGATCCAGGGGGAAGTGATCCTTGCAGAGCCAAGTTTCGTTTTCGTGCTTCTTCCTCAAGTAATATTTGAACACACTCTTTGCCTCCTTCAGTGCGGAAATGTCTACCCAATGCATCAGCACGGGCAAATTTGCGTCCACACCCCCATACTGTTCCGTCTTCTAAGTAGCCTCGACATTCAAATTTCTTGACTCCGGAATGAAGCGCTTCATGACGCTTGCGGTCGTTCTTTCGGGCAAACGCTTGGTCGCATGTGCTACACTTGAATGGCTTTTCCTGAGTGTGCGTTCGCAAATGTGATCTCAGGTTATACGCTCTAGTGAATCTTCTGTCACACAAATGACAAGCATAATTGGATGGATGTTTCTGTACTCGCACTTGTGGTCTTTGAGGTGCGGCAAGTTCAAGAATATGTTCTCGACTACCAGGCGCGATTCTGCCAGGAGACCGACCAGGAGATCTACTGGGGCTTCTGCTTCCTCCAGGACTACGACCAGGACTTCTGCCAGGGCTCCTACTAGGGCTCCTACCAGGGCTTCTGCTGGGAGTCCTAGTATCATCACTGCGACTGGAAGAAGACCTTGAGCGGCTTCCACCAGAGAATGCTGGTGATAAATATGCATCACTAGGAATGCTCAAGTTCGCACTACTGTCACCAACAAACTGGGGCCCGAGGTCAACGACGTCAGTACCACTACTGTCAGTGGTTGTGATAGTTGGTACATCTACTCTTCCACGAGGTTGAGAAGGATCCGATATTGATCTTCCTCGTGTGACATTAGGGCTCAAATAAGCCGAAGAAGGTAGATCAAGAATATTTTGAATAGAAGCGTGCTCTTCACCGAATGTAGATGATTCGTTGGATGTAGTCGGTGATATCAAGCTACTAGCGTTTTGTTGATAACTGGTGGTGACTCCTCCATTACTCAGATCGGCTGCCGAATTATCAATATACATGAATGGATATCCATCATCAATGTTCAAGTTATCATTATTCGGTAGTTGTACATTGTTTTCATCTTGATCCTTTAGTTGTGTGATTTCGATATTCGTATAATCGATTTGCTGTTCGTCATCAACTGTAAATCCATTATTACTGATTCGAACGTTGGACGTCAAATCAGCAAGGTCATTAAATGAATTGCTGCCGTTGTTATCACCTTCATAGACCTCTGAAGGTTGAAGGTATGGCGAATTGGCGGCTGATAAATAGGGAGAGGCAGTGTGGCTTGTCGATGAAACGTCAGAAGAAATGGAATACCTTCTGGAATGACCAGTCCGAGGTACCAGTAAACCTGGAGAGGTGGTATTGAATACTTGTGGGATATTTGGAGATGAGGAATGTTGGAATAGAGGGATACTAGCAGATGATTGAGATGGGGATGGAGACGAAGGACTCGTTGTATTATTCGTCTGAGGTGTAGCTGATGATGATGCTGTCAGATAGACAGTCTCTGGTGGTGATAGACTTATTGTTGGAGGTAAAGTTGTAGTAGAGATAAGAGGAGTGGAAGCAGCACCACTGGTGCTACCACTAGTATTAGTGCTTGTAGTACTGCTAACTTCGCCATAGTCGGCAGTGAAAGTAGAAACAGCAGTATTACTACCACTAGTGCTACTGCCACCGGTAGCAGTAGTGGAAGGGAACAAGGAAGCTCTATTACGACTATTTGACCTACTCGTCCTGCTGTAATATTCACCACCAGACGAAGAATAGTCTAAAGGACCTCCTGAAATTCTTTCAAAATCAATAGGAGCGTTGTTCTGTGACAGAAAGTCAGCAATATCGTCGTTGTGACTTTCTATTGGCAAGGCATCGGCCTCATAATTGATCATAGACTCATAAGAGTCCAAGGCACCATTACTAGAACCACCATTAGCAGCATCTGAGTTCAAGTACAGAAACTCATCAATAGAGCCAGTGCTATATTGGGGGTGATTTGACATCTGTCTCTGTGTGAAGAGTGAGCTGAGTTGAGAATGATGAACAAACGCTCTTTGAACGGCAAAAACTCTAAATATAAATATATAGAGCCGTGTAACTGTGTGTCACTGGAAAAAACCAACTGTGAGAACGGCAAAACGACACTACGAAACAACTTGAATTCACGTTGTTATGTTGAGGATAAAGACAAGTAGAGTGAAAAAGGGTATTGAACAATGAAGAAGTAGTGTAAAACCACTAGTGGTGAAAGTAGTAGTAGTAATAGTAGACAGACTGAAACAGGTATTACAACAGCCTTGCAACGAGATTGGAAAGGGCCTTCTTATATAGATATAATGTATACACAGATAGAGATATATATGCCCAGAGATTGGGTTTGCGGATAGATAAAGCCGTGCCTGCTGTTGCTACTACTTTACAGTTGGGAGTTTGTCTCTGGGGTTTTCCCACAGTAGCAGCAGTAGCAGTGCTATACCGGGGATTGATCTCGGGGTCCATTGCGACCGTGACAGGGAGGCTCTGCTGGCGACCGAGCACTGATTAGATTAGATAGAACTGTAGCCTGTCCAATTGATCTTAGAGTGTTTCACAATTGCAATTGCAGTTGCAATGCCATCACTGCCACTCTCATCACCATCACGTCGCTACTACTATCACTAGCGCTGCTATATTTACGGCCCGCTCTGCCTCCGGCGGCTGGGCTCTGCCCAGACCCGTTGCTCTGCTTCGCAGAGGACGAGGCATCCCCATTGTCAATTGACTGCCAGAGGCCCACGGTCCCAGCCGCTCGCGAAGCGAGCACAACGGGTCTGGGCAGCGCCCAGCCGCCGGAGGCAGACCAGGCGAGAAGAGCTGTCAGTATGGCGGCTGCGTAGAAGCTCATGCCGGCTTGTTCTATGTGGTGCACCGAACACTGCACGATCTATAATTAGAAGATCTAACAATTGCATTAATTAAATCCTTAAAAACTTAATCTATGAAACCCACACCCAGCGCGACGTCGCCGTGCCCTGCTGTGCCTCGCTCCGCCACGCCCTCCCAAACCTTATCTTCTCTTTAATCGTGCATCATGCAACTGGCCCCTGGTCGCCTCCGGCGGCCGGGCTCTGCCCGGACCCGTTGTGCTCGCTTCGCGAGCGTGCTGGGATCGCATCGCTGGCTGGCGGTGGTGGCGCAGTCCGAGAACGCACTGCGCCCTGACCACAACGATGAGTCGACCCTTCGCACTCCGACCGACACGCTCACTTGGCTTCTCGAGCATAGTTTGTTCCCTGCATAAGTGGTGACGAATATTCGCTATTATGGCCTCCCTCGCTTCGCTCGATGCTATGTGGTCCAAGCCCTCCGCGAAGCGGAGCTACGGGTCTGGGCAGAGCCCAGCCGCCGGAGGCAGACCCCCCTTCCAGCTGTGTTGTCTACAATGCCTGGTTTATTAATCCCTCCAATACATGTACCGAGTGCCTGACAGTGTGGCGGTGGCGTCGCTGCTGCTAGCGAGAGAAACTCTCGTCGTGGAGCTGGATTTTGTTGTTTGCGCCAGGCACCTCAGCAGGGGCCTGGCTAGGGTCATAGGGAGGTGGTTTCGACCCTGACCCGCCGGCGTCGAGATGGTCGTGGTCGTCTTCATAGTCGCCTGGTCTATTCCAGCCATTGTATGGGCCTGGGTGAGCAGGGTCTTGAGCCGACGGCGACGACGACGATGGCGCCGCCGCTGGTGGTGACTGTGAGGTAGTGGCGCCGTCTGAAGAACCGTAATTGTTGACAGTGTTGTCTTGGTTCTCGAGGTCGGGGATAATCTCGTAGGTGCCTCGACGAGTGTCGAAAAACGGGATACCGTCGTCAGGGTGTTTGATGATAATATACCACGAATAGATCGTAGCAGGTATGCCGCCAAACAGCATTAGAAACACATCCAGAAGCAATTGCCAGGTCCAGAAACCACACTTGATCCACACTGGAATCGGTGGCAAGAACAACGCCAGCAGCGCCAATAGCAGATCCGACGTGAACAGTCTTCCAGTCATTATACACAAAGCAAACAACGAGGTGGAACAACCAGAGTAGCACTTGCTCGTAAAGTAGAAACAAAGAACGGAGTTTCAATCGAGGTCCAACCAGTTTCTAAACCCTTATCAGATGAAGTGAAGCGAAATAGTCAGTGAATGGGCTGAGAATACAATGGCGCCGTGCACTGCACCGCACACCTCACAGGCCAGGGCGATTAGGGTATGTCACGTGCTTCCACCAACCAGGCCTGCGGCGGCGTGGGAGTCTGCCTCCGGCGGCTGGGCTCCGCCCAGACCCGTAGCTC